>SSNR01000695.1:91530-146799 GCA_006937965.1 Callopanchax toddi | reverse complement strand
GGGGGGGGGGGGGGGGGGTGTGCCCCCCTGACAACAAGCTCGGCCCCCATGTGGCCCCATGTTAAGTGCTTAGTGTTTTAGAATGTACCCCTTTAAAAAAGCAGCTGGCCCCTGCCTGGCCCCCCTACTGAGTTACTCCCAACACTGCTGTTCATCCTATAAAACATATCAGCCAACCTGTTGGGTAATCCACGCTTGAACAGCCAGTGGCAAGAAACCCGAGAGTGGACAGAAGCTGCATGATGCGCTCTGTGACAGCTGTTACACCCAGTCGATCTAACACCAGGCCCAGTTCAGCTCATAGATACCTATAGGACTGCTCTGGGTGCTCATTTATAAAACTTTATGTAGAATCCTTACTAAAAACATTATTAAGCTCAGCTAAAAAATTCACTTACACAAAATTCATTTCTGATTTATAAAACTGCGGTCGCACAGATCCACTATTCTGCTTTATAAATCGCTCTCAGACGTAGAACTGTGCTCAGCTGTTTTTGGATCAGAACCCTCCTCCTACACACCCACATTCTGCCATATACGGTCAATGCAAAGTGCCTCATGAATAAAGGAGTTGGTTGATTTTTGGCTTTTAACAGTAAATCGTGACAACAGAGAGGTTTAGAAAACGTATTTTAACAGAGGCTGAAGCTCGAGGTGCTTGTGGTGGAGGGATGGAAAAATGTTTTATTAGGTGATCAAATGTTGACGTGTCACAAGAACACGGAAGTTCTTCGAGATTCAGAGTCTCGCTGTCAGTCTGACAGAGAGATCGTTCAGAATCTAAGAGAAACATTTAATGACAACATTTAATTTAATCCAAAGAGGAAGAAATGTCATGTTGTTCATCCTATCAAACAAATAGTCAACCTGTCAGATAATTCACCGGATGAAGGAACCTGAGAACGGTCAGAATCTGCAGCGGTGACACCGGGTTTTACTGGTTCTGATGATCTAACACTGGACCCACTTCATCACATAGATCCATAGGATGCTCTAGAGAATCTATCAGCTGATCGATCAACCAGTCATCATCAAGAAATCTCTAAAACTCTTCCCTATCCATCTGGAGTCTGTCATATACTGACTGAGCTGCAGCATTACGCAAAAGTGTCACTGCAGGATTCAGAAGTCTCAGTGATCACAATGAATGCACCAATAAGTGCAGTTGCTCTATAACCTGAAGACGTCGGTATGAACATAATGTGATATTATTCTAAAATGTGACATATTTTCATTCAGATTCTCATTATTATTCTGTTCAGATTGTTGGTCCTGTGCGTGCGAGGGTCTAAAAGTCTGAAATTGTGTCTTGAATTAATCATTTTTCATCTCACCAGCTGCTCTGCCAGGTTTCACATCTCCAAAATGTGCTTACGCAAGGTTCAAAGTTTGCTTAAAGCACATTTGTTCTCACAACAAAAACATGAACCCATGATCAATCAGCTGATTCAGGTGAAATGTGGACTTGAGTTCATCTCTTTCTGCAGGAAAAAGGGGAAAAAATGGAGGCAGGAAGGGGTGTATGAGCAAACTTAATGCTGCTAGTGATTAGCTGAGGCTGTTCAGTGGCTAATTCTCACTAACACTACGATGCAGTTAACACACAATATAACTGAACAGTCAGCTGTAAGCCAGTTCACACAGAAGGTCAAAGCATGTTCGAAGAGTTCAGTTAAATGTGACATTAACTTGAGCTCCTGCTCAAAAAACAAATTCAATGAAGCAGCTCGAAGTCTGGAAACAGATAAAACAGTAAATAATCTGACATTAACATTCCATGGTGACATTAAACTACATTTAGCTGAGATTTTGACAAGATTCGTTCAGAAAATCAACCTGCTAAACATCTGAACACAGCTGATGGTTGGATCAAAATGTGAACCAATCAGATCTCAGATCAGGTGAGAGCCAGGCGTTTCCCATCATGCCCTTGGTTTTGTAGCCGGTGGAGAGCAACAGCAGCGCCTTGGTCCAAAATCTGCGGCCGCCTTGATCTCACGAGGTTATCGTTGCCTACATAGGCGTGACGTCAGAGCAAGTCGGCGTCAAGTTGGACAGAAATCTAACCGGCGTGCCCTGATCGCCCATCACCGGTGATCGAATCTGTGCAGAACTGGCTGCATCTATTGAATCACTTCACCACAACTTAATTTGAACACATTCATGGAACCTCTGTAAATATCAGGTTGGTTCTACACAAAACAATCACACTCAGCTTGAAAACATGACAGAATGTGTTAAAAAGACCCAAGGTGTTTACGTAGATCCAAGAGAGGATAGACTCTTTTTCCCCGTGTTCTGTGATAGAACTGAAATGGAACATATTTTCATTCAGATTCTCATTTTTATTCAGTTTAGAGACCGGGGTGGAGAGGTGACTTAGGTGTGAAAATGTGGCTTAAATTCACTCTTTTTAAAATCTCACCAGCTGCCTGTTTGCTCATCTCCAAAATGTGCTTACACCAGGGTCAGAGGTTGCTTAAAATTATGCACATTTTTCTGTCATGTTTTTAAAAAAAATCACAAAGTTTGCATAAAGTGACTTACTCAACTTTCAGACCCTGTTTACAGTATATTACAGAAAATAATGAACTTTATCACATTATGCTATTTTTTTGAGAAGGACCTGTATACACATACATAGTATGGCTTGCCAGGCTAGCGTTCTCCAGCAACTCTCTAGTTTTACATTATTATGAGAAGTTAAATGTGACAAAGTCAAGCTGTTCTATGAAGACCAGCAAACCAGAAAGAAGACTAAAACATTTGATGTCCCTTCCTAGTTTCTCCTTTAACCCTTGTGCTGTTTTAGGGGGTCAAAATGACCCCAAAACACTAGAAAACTCTATAGGTCCCAAAATCAGGCCAGTGAGAGGGTCAAATAAAATATATCTGTTTTTTCAAACAGGCTCTTCTATTTAACTATGATAAACTCTTTAATCTAATTAGACATCATTCAGAATGCTGCAGCTCTGATTTTGATGTATGGCATGTTTTGAATTGCAGATGCCTAAAGTGGTCTGTGTTTGACCATTATCATATTATGGAGATTCAGAAAATGACAGTTACAGGTTGAGCTGAGAGCGCTGCTTTTCATTTTGCCTGTTTACTGAGTGCAACATCACACAATCCTCCCATGTGTAAAAATGATGACATCTTGTTTGTTTGAAGAACTACACAGCTTTATTTTTACAAGCATTTATGTTCCATTACACGTCCAGAACGTAGAGATTACTACAGCAAGCTGCCTTTTATGCAAAAGCTTTTTGCATTTAAATGTCTGTAAACTCATTTGTAGCTCACAAACATTCATTCTGAGTGGAAAACTGGTTTATTCACATTCATCTGGTTCTAAAGACTAAAATATCTGCAAAACCTAATTTGTTTTATGTTCGTATGAGTCAAAAAGAGCAAGAAAACATTAAAAACCACAATAAAAAATGTAAATATTTTAATTAAAGACCTTGAATCATGTAAACAAACAGTGGACAATAAGAACATTAATAATGTTCTTCAGTTTTCTCTAATTTTGAACAATAAATCACAAAGTATAAAGCAGCTGCCCTTATTGTACTACAATGAGTACTACTAGTTTTGTGCTTCGCCCACCAGCAGGCTACATTACTGCTGACCTCATGGCCCAGCTGTAAAGTCTACCAGTGTGCGGCGGTGGCCCATTATTTCCCCGGTGGTAGGAGGTGTTTGCTGTTCTGAGAGGATTCAGCTCTTTAAGTGCAGCCATAAACACAGACGATGAAGCAAAAGCTGCAGAAATGTTTGACTTAATTTAGTTTGTGAGCTGTGGGAGGATTTGAACCAGCAACTCCACAGTAACGGGGTGCTCAGTAGCCACAATGTTAAAAACTACATGTTGTTCATTACTGTAGTTAAACCACCAGCTTTCATTGTGTTTACTCTGTAGTTGATAAATCACAAGCAGCTTGATGGTGGATCTGATTGATCCATCCCAGGATTGATCAGTTAAATGCAGCGACTTGGTGTGACATGGTGAAATGGTCAGAGGACAGACTGTTATTCTGAGCTAAGGGTTTTCTGTTAGCTGAACAGGAGGTTTCTATGAGGTCATGGTTCTGAAACTGACTCAAATGACTCCTGAAAAACAGGAACACCATCGTCCAGATTTATCGTCTGGGTGCTGGGAAAGGTTTTTCCCCCTCACAGATACAGAATACAGAAATAGAAACACACTTGTAAAGATTTTAAAAGAGAGAGAATCTCTTATTTATCTTTTACAGGAAAGAATATCATTAAAACATGTTTGACCTTGTTTTTCAGGGGAGAAGTCTGTAGGAATATTCTTGAATACATTAGTAATTCATAGGTTTATATTATATAGAGAATTATGTTAAAAGAAAACATATGTAGGATTGTTTTCACAAAATTGCAGATATCTGAAACAGCTGCGCTTTAAAATTCCAGTACAAACCTGATAAAAAGCAGCAAGGGAATCAGTTTGTTCACATGCATCTATTTAAGGAAATGGTCAGTATTGTTTCTTAATGAAGAATCAAACATAAGATAAACTCTGCAAGTTACTCAGGACATGCCTCCTACAGGTCAGTGGAAAACTGTAAGCTGAGATTCTGCAAAATGATAAATTGGGTAAATAAATATGGTTGGTTTTAATGTATTTAGTTGATGTAATTTTTAAAAAGACACTTCTAATAAAGTGAGTTTTGGCTAAACCGGTTGTCATTTTTAAGTTGAGGCAGGTCCTGACACCCTGGACCGGTAACCTGTGATCCTGCACAGACAAACACGCCTGCTGGTCAGATTACTGGAAGTGTTTGACAAAAACATCAAAGTATTACCGCACGTATGTCACAATGCTAATCTACATGTGATGTTTTTTGGAAACCACCACCACTGGTGGTGGTCAGAGGGACTTGGCGGTCCCCGTTGCATGGCACCCCCACCTCCATCAGTGTGCCCCAGGACAGCTGAGACTACAACGTAGTATTTACAATGTATTTTGGATTTGTAGTGTCAATAGAAGTAGCAAAGCACTGGTTAGACCATCGTGAGACAGGTTAGTTTTATCCTACTGATGATGTGTTGTTGTAGTAGTAACTGTGAACTGAACTGTGCAAAATCTGTTGTAATTTTTCCATCCATATTACATAGCAAAGATTGCAAAAATAATTAAATAGACATGTTGGAACATCATGCTTTATTTTCCAGAATGTGAGTGAAACTTTATTCTTAATCTACTAGGTGATAGAAGATCAGTGGTTTTCACATTTGGTTTTACATTTAATTTTGTCCCATTTTAAGTATGTAAGTAAAATGTATTCATAAAGCACCTTTCACAGATACAGAAAATACTACAAAGTACTGAACAGGTGAAATCAGGTCATTACATTATAAACAAGATCAAATGCATCACTATCAAAGTTCAACATCACTGTGAGAAAGTCTGGTTGAATTAATACATTTTCAGCTGATTATTGAAAACCTCTAGAAAAACAATGATTTAAAGTTAAACTGTTCCACAGATAGGAGCCAGAGCCTGAAAGACCCTGTCCCCCTTAGTTTGTAGTCTATGTGAGGAACAGCCACCAGGTGTGTTTGATTTTTAGAATAAAGTTCTGGAGGTTCACTGATCAGGGTCTCTGTCGTGTTGGTATTTAGAACCAGAAAACTGCTGGACAGCAGAGACAGGTCTGGGTCAGACAGAGAACAACAGCCTGTCCAACTGGCGGGGCTTGAAGGACACATGCAGCTGAATGTCATCAGCATGGACGTGAAACGAGACATCAGAAAAAGACTGAATGATGCCAGCTAAAGGAAGGATGTAGATACAAAATAGTAGATGTCTCAGACCTGAACCTTGTGGAACCCCACAGGTTAGAGAGGCGGTGTCAGGGTGAAATGTTTCTGTCATCACAGAAAATGTTCTGTTGGCAAGATATGAAGAGAGCCAGTCTAATGCAGAACCAGAAATACCAGTCAGAACTTTCAGCCTGTTCAGTCAAATCTCGCTGACGCAAGACTTGAATTTCTCCATCTTTTTGACCAAGGAGCGAACATTTCCACCATGACCGCTGGTACTGATGGTTAACTGGCGTCCTTCATGTTCCTTCTTCCAATCTCTGAAGCCTTCTCTTCTGAGGCCGTCCTGCTGGGATGCAGCTAGCTCCTAGTAGCTCTCCCTGAGGGCTAAAAAGTTTCTGTGTTTGGCACCTCTCCTCAGCCAAGAGCAATCTCACATCCATATTGATATCAGGAGGACACTTGCTTTATGTTTGCAGGTAATAGACACAGAATTTAAATCCATTTAATTTTGCAAAGTTCAGTTTGGGATTGTAGGTCATGGCATTTGATGGTTTTTCAAGCATCCTCTGGCACAATGAGCTGCAGTGAGCCGACCCTGAGTGAGTCCAGCTGCTCTGGCTCCGTCTCCAAGGAGACGGAGGTCATCTGTGGTGCCCTTGAGAGCAAAAGTTAGAAAACCTTAACCAAACAGCACTATGTTTGCCTTCACTCTGTTGTCTACTCAGCATCCAAGCTGGAAACTGTGATGCATTTTCATGAGTGTGAGTGTGGATGAAATGTGTGATTTTATCTTTCTATTGCCACTAATGTAAGGATTGTATCTATCCATCCGTCTGTACTTCCATCCATCTTCTGAACTGCTTCAACGTTACTGTCAGGCAAAAACCTTGTATCTCAAAAAGATCTCGTACTTTTATAATGTACTAGAAATAAAAAGTGATTTAAAATCAGATTTAATCTGTCTGAGTCAAAGAGAAGTGATTATTCACTTTTTGGTAGGTGAAACATATTTTAGGGCTTTTTGGTGACCAAGTGTAAAGGATCTATTGTCAACTAAGGGGAGACACTGAAGTCCTCAGTTGCTGTCAAATGTCCTTAAAAAATAAAAAAGTTGAAAAACTTTTCACAAAATGCAGGAGACTCGGCTGTATAGATAGAAAACTGGTCCACGCAGGTGCAGCCGCTTTCTGGTGTCGTGACAAGCTGTGTTTGAGGGAAACTTTGAAGTCTTATTTAATGCTTTATAGAGCAAGTCACCATATTGATCACTTGTTCATTGAGGGGATTTTAAATAATTTAGTTATTTTTTTAATAAACATTATAATTAAAAACCCACTAACAGCAGCTATGTGAGTCAGGAACAGAACTGTTGGGATGATCAAATGTGACGACGTATTAGGACAAGAGGATATCATGGGAGCAGTCCTACGGAGCTCCAGCTCCAGTAAAATTCAGAATATCATCGCAAGTGAGGTTTAAAAAGTTGGTGAAATCTTTGGGACTTGATCAGGACTGTGGGTCTTTAAAAATAGATGAAAAATGCTATGCTGGCTGTATAGGAGTGAACACACTGAGGATCCAATATGTTCCTCCTTGCCAAAGGTGATGATGATAAAACAGAAGAGGAAAACAATCTGATATAGGAGGTACAAACTTCCAAAGGTCACACATCAAATCCAAAGGACCAAGCTGGAGGACATGTTCATGTCTGGTGCCAGTCAGAGACCACATGAGATTAAAGAGTCAATACATTTATTAAAGTTTAGACTCCCTGCTGAAAAAACCAGCATAGACCAGCATATGCTGGTTACCAGCATATGTTGTGTTTTGGTGCTGGTATGCTGGTCCATAGTGATCCATTAGTTCAACCAGCATAGACCAGCATTGACCAGCATAGACTAGCATTGACCAGCATAGACCAGCACCAAACCAGCATAGACCAGCATTGACCAGCATAGACCAGCAAACAAATCATGATGGTCTTGATTTATATGCTGGTCTATGCTGGTTTGGTGCTGGTCTATGCTGGTTTAGTTGGTAGACCAGCATGATTCAATGCTGGTCAATGCTGGTCTATGCTGGTTGAACTAATGCATCACTATGGACCAGCATACCAGCACCAAAACACAACATATGCTGGAAACCAGCTATGCTGGTCTATGCTGGTTTTTTTCAGCAAGGCTCACAGCAGACATGAATGTTGAAGTCTCCAACTATTCAAAGATGTCATATTGTAGCATGAGCCCTGACATAAAATACTAAAATCTTTAATGGAATCATTATGTTACTTTGGTGGGTGGCTGATTGTGGCACAGAGCAGAGAAGGAGAGTTTATCTTCACCATCTGAAACGAACAAGCAGGAGTCAACAAACAGTTCAAACTGGACCAGAAGCTAGTGGTCCTAGAGCTAAAAGCCTCAGTCTGGAGGAAGAAGCTCAGAAAATGTAGCTAACTAACTCACATGATTCTGAAGGAAACATGAAGTCCAGGTTCTGAGAGGTGAACATTCAGAATGAGGGTCTTATTAGTGATTTAACCCTTTGTAGAGCAACTGATCATATTTTGACTTGCAGCCTGGTTGTCTATGTTCTTCTTACCCTGTTTAGTTAGTCTGATCTACTAGTCTGGCCTGTTAGCATAGCTCATTAGCATCACACTGGGGCAGAGAGGGGTTAGGATTCGTTTTCTGCTGCAGCCTCCGATCCCTTTGCGTCTGTCTTTTCTGCCTTCCTCCCTCCTTCTGTACATCCAGCCCCATTAGCCGCCTGCGTGCATCTCTCTCAGCAGATAAATCATCCTTTCCCCGGTGGCTGGCCACTCTGCACGCTACTGCTGCAAACTCCTCTGTTTGCTTGGAAATTCTGTGCTAAGAGGTGATTCTGCGTGACCTTGCTCAGACGCTGCAGAGAACAGCTCGTTGGTTTGACTTTGCAGTATGCTTCGTCTTTACACCTTCTGCTTTCTGCATGAATAGGGCTACTAACAAACAGGATGCTGGACCGCTGTGTCATCAACTAATGATCATGGCTTCTCACCTGAGTGCCAGGAGCAAACTGCCATCAGGGACACTGTGAGGAGGAAACAGATGGAGGTGTTTGTGTGTGTGAGAGTGTTTAGAACAGTAAATTTCCCACCTTTCATATAAACTAAGGAGTCAGAAATTCTCAGTAGAAAAAGTGAACTGAATGTCCCCTCTTACATATTGGATATCGACTTTTAAAGTCTGAGGAACCTAACCTTTAACCCTTGGTAGCAAAAATGACCATAATTGATCAGTTGTTTTCAATGATTTGCAGCTTAAACCTAAAACTTTTACAAAGGTGTTAAATCGTTTTATTAAGCATGTAAGTAAGATCCAAGTTTAAGTAAGAAAATGTTAGAATCTTAATTTATTTGTTATTTTTACAAATAAAAAGTACAAATGTTCAGAAAAATAAACCAAATACCCAAATATATACAATATATACATAATAAAGAAATAAATTAGACACATTTTAAAGTTAAAATGTACAAACATTCAAAAAGAAAAGTATTTAAAAGAAATAATAAATAAGTTAAAATTAAAAGTATAGAAGTACAAATGTTCCCAAAAAAGTAAATATGCAAAATAAACTACCATTTTGTTTGTCTCCGAGTTGGAATTAAGATTTAGTAAAGCACCATGCAGGGTTCAGGCGGTGTGTAATTGGTCGTCTGGTGGTAAAAGTTCTACCATCATCCTGTAGGGAGAGGAGGAGCAGCAGGCTGAGGAGACTGTCTGAGGAGCTAATGGGGAGGTGGTAATGAAGATGAGTTGGTTGTCTGAAAGTGAATTGCACCAAAGGTGCTGAATGGATTATGGGGTTTTTATGTCAATGAAAAAAAAGTTGATTGGATTTTTTCCTCAAATTGAGCAGCAAACAACCAGTCTACTAGAAATATTGATAATGAATAATAAAAAAACTAAACAAGCAGCTTATTAATTGAAAGCCCAGACTTCACAGATTTTAAATATATACCTGTATGATTTACCGCTCTGCAAATCTCAGTGATCAGCAGCAGCCCTAACCCTACATGTGCTTTCTGTTTTGTTTTAATCCCGTTTTACCACCAATAACAACCAGAATCAGGTCATCCATTGACTTTAGTTCAATGAATGTTTATGTTTATCTGTAAATAACCTTTTAGCAGTTAAGAAGCGCTCTGAGTGCCTGTGTGTGCATGTCTGGACAGCCAGTGAATGATTTAAAGTGATAATATGCAACTTTTTCACATTTTTAAATCTTTTCCTTGAGCCAGTATGTGCTAATATGACCCTTTACAGAGTTAATGAAAAGTCACTTAGCCCCATCTGGTGATTAGATCCGGAATACCACGATTGTAAAATCTCTGTCGCGTCACGGTACCCAGGAAGTCACGTGTCTCACGAGGGTTAGGCTAACCCAATGTGGCTAGCTGTTATGCTAGCGCTGGAGAGTTTTTATCTCATGATTCCTGATTTTTTTTTCTATCTCTCCCTGCTTGAACACAGCTGATTTCTTTGAAGGAGTAAATAACCGCTCCTGTAGAAAGCTATGAAGGCTGAGGAGACATTTCAACAGGTAGATTTAGGTGTTTAGAAGCTGAAACAATGTGCTAACTTGTGCAATGCAGTGATTTAAAAGGGACACCAGAGGGCACCCAAAACAAGCAAAACTGCATATTATCACTTTAACAGATCTTATTTTAAAGCAGCTATCTGGTATTCTATGTATCAAAGTTTTCTAAATGTTTTAAATGACATTTCAGGTCTAAACTATGATCTATGGATAGAGTTCCACAACATTCTTCTGAAGACCCTCCTTCCTCCTAATAGACCCCTTTGAATTCTTTCTGACTGGCGAAGTTTTTCAGCCAATAAAATTCATATTTTTGCATTGTCGGCTGTCTGACAACGTGCATGCACTTCGTGGAAATCTGTAGAGGTGGGAGCTGTGTGCTCCGAGGACGCTCCGAGCCTCTGTCTGTTTACAGTCTCGTCAGCTCGTGGAGAAGTCAGAGCTGATTTCTACTAAAAAGTTATCCATTCCCCGGCTACTGAGGGATTTATTTTTATTTTAAAACATTTCTCCACACAGAATGGCAAGGCTTGCCAGGGATACACATTTATTTTGGACCTAATGCAGTTCATTTTGGGTTCTGCAGCTCGCAGCAGCTCACACTTTGAGAGCCACGTATCAGAAGCACAGCAGGGACAGACAGGCCTCAGAGCCTCGTACAGTGAGAGAACATGATTTGTGAGCTGTGAGTGATTGAACCTTGCAGTGTAATCGTAGTTTGAGCAGAAGCTGCTTAGTTTCTGCCCGACTTGGAGACCGGAGTGTGTGCTCGTGTCGAGGTGGGTCTATAGAAACCGGGAGGGGAGAGAATGAATGTTTTGGGAGGGGCCGTGATACGTTGGGTTAAAAACATGCTCTCTTGCTGGAATACTGCACATATCAGCTTTAATTGATAATCAGTGGCGGCCCGTCCATAGGGGGCGCTCGGGCACCGCCCCACCAGTCCCAAGAGGAAGAAGAAGAGGAACAGGGATCACAAAATATAAAAAACTAACATAAAAATAAAACTAAATGAGCCATCCATTATATATACAATAAGTGCTGTGTATAATCTGCATTTAGGTGTAGTTTAGAAAGGTTTTCTTACAATTTTTTACTGGACTGATAGGTCGTGTTTCTTTGGGTTCTACTGCGCATGTCTGGACGGAACGCCGTCCCAACATAGCGCATTGTTTTCTGCCCCTGACGCATGCGCACTGGCAATTTTCTCCTGACGCATGCGCACTGAGTGCAAAAAATAGGAGATCGCTCGGGTGCCCTGTGTGACATGCGCACAACAGCAGGAGTCTGGAGTGTTGCTCAGACTGAAAGCGGAAGTTCTCGCTCTCTTTTTAATGGAGGGTAGAAAATGGATATTTATTCAAAGAATCCTTCTTTCCTGCTTGTGAAAACAAGCTGAATGATTCCATTTGTCCTGATTTCATCAACTCAGTGGTGAGTGACTTCGTTTGTTTGTTTCTTTTCTTAATGATTATGTGTCTGTCACGGATTTTCCCATTCAAAAACCCCATAGGCGGAGCTAGCCGCGGCTAGCAGTGCTAAGTCCTGATGAGTGAATTTATACCTTAAATAGCGACATGTGTTTGTTGAGGTGTATGCCGAATGTTAGAGAAATACATATACTGCTGATTGAATATGTTGGTGTATGTAGTTTAGCCCGTTTTTCATGCGTTTTCTCTACTTTTCATTAAATTATTATGGCGTTTTAAGGAAGTTTGGTCTGACTGGGTTTGATGGGACTTATCAGTGGATTTGACTTTATTTTGTTGTTAATTCACTTCATTAGTTGAGCTGATTGCCATGACTTGCTTGGTTAGTGGTTGTTGTCTGAATTGTAACATTAATTATCTGACTGTATTAGTTAGAGATGGATTTATTTGTTTGTGGTGTCAGTAGAAAGATAATTGTGAATATTAAGTAATGTTTTTGACTTTGCCAGGTTGTTTTTTCCTTGAAACTCTTACAACTTCTGTTGTGACCACATTGTGGTTGTTTTTTTATTTTTATTTTTATCTGATTATATTGATATTATTCTAAGGTCTCCTTATGAAGACTTTATGATTTCTTTACTGTTTGATGTGTAGAATTAGAACTAACAGCTCCACATTTCTAGAGAACTGGTGGTACTAGGGATTTTTACCAGCAAAATTTTCAGTCAGATGAAAATATTATCATTCCCTGCTCTAGTGATGAGATGTGATTTTGTTTTTGCGCATCTGAAAACTGACTAGCAAAAATGCGCCCCACCCCAAAAAAATTTCACCAGCCGCCACTGTTGATAATAATGTAAACCTACAGTATTTTTTTTTTTACCATCCCCTCACTTCTATTGGTTCTAACATTTCAAAACAAATGTCAGTCATAGTGAATTGACCAATGGTTTCTCTAGAATCAGCCGTGAGTTCCGTTTCTGTAGGATGACCCTGTTCAGCATGTTTCTGTCACCGCCACTGTTGGGCAAGTTACTTCAAAACTCTAATGCAATTTTTATTACTTTACTGTCGTTTTAAAGTAATTCATTACATTACAACATTACTGTATTTTAAATGTAAGGCATACACATTTAGTTTTGATAGATGGACTTTAGGAAAGCCTTTTTCTGACTGCGGTTAAAACCTATCTTTCCCTTGAAAAACGAACCAAATTAAAAATAATCAAAATGTAGATGAGATCTGGTCCCATCCTGATTGGAACTCCAGTCATTTAATTCCAGTAATTACAGGTCATGTTTGTTGTTTGCCTCATTCAGCAATGCTACTCATCCTAATGAGCATCAGACTCCCAGCTGCCTCTGTTTGGGTTCATGTTATTTACTCAAGAATTAATCAGGGAACCCTCATCTGATTGAGCAACAAGATACACCCACACTTTTAGACATTTGTCTTTTTATTCTTAACCTAATGCTTAAAGCAGAAATACAGACCTGTTTCCAGTAGAGTGAGTTTAAAAGAAAATTGGAAACAAAGTAATTACGGCTTTTTTCAAAGGTTCTATAATTTTCACAAGAAAACCAAGCTAAGTAATCAGAATAATTCATGCAGTTGTTTTGATGTCAAACACTTTTTTGTGCCACAATGGAAGTCAGTCTACGGGTTCTCCGATGGACCTGACACAAACAGGAGGATCAGGTGAGTCATTGAGCCGGGGTTCAACCTGGCTGGAATCACTACCTGCTCCGTGGAGCTCTCTGATTGGCTGGCACCTCCTTTGAGAGGGTTATCATTACAGACGGTTCTGTTACGTATCTCACTGCCTCAGATTCACTCTCAGCACTTCCCCTTTGGTTAATCGATATTGGCAGGGTGAAACAAGCATTTTAATATAAACTTTAGCATTTATGGATTCATGTGGATACAATTATTATAAAAGTTTCTTCCTCTTGAACAGAAGACTTTCCAATTGTGCATTAAATAAATCCAGTGTGGTGTTTTTCTAAATATGTTTAGTTTTTTCTTTTTGGACCAGTTATAAATGAAATGCATCATGGGTGACTCACATGCAGCAGGACAGAGCAGGAAGCTTATAAAGCTCACTAATAAAGTCAGATATTTACACTGTCTTTTATTTTTGTTTTCAATATTCAGTCATAAATATTCAGACAAGACATATTTATGGCTGCTTATGAATATTCAGCATGAAGTCTGCTTGGGAGCAGAGGGAATTAGTAATCCTAAGAGCATAGTCAGGAAATAGAAGAGAATCTTCCAACTCTGCATTAATATTATTATTAATATTATTAGTATGCCTTATTTCCAAACAATGATTTAATGCAGCTATAACCTAAATATAACACCATGCTGTACAAATCACTGAGGAAAGTATGGAAAGCTAATAGATCATTTCTGCCGAGTCTTTAAAAAGTTGCAGACACTATTTTGTGTTACAGCTTCAGTAACAGAGGAAAGTAAAAACACAACAAACCATAAACAGTTGCTCCCTATCTGGACGTATCCTTTGATGCTCTGATCATCTAGTCCTCCATGCAGCCAATCTGTGTTCAGTGGTTTACTGCTGCTGGAGTCCTGTTTGGAGTCACTGGTGCCGTGGAGGAGGGAGGGGTTCACATTCCACTCATGATTGAATCTGGATGTTTGCTTTTTGAACGTGAAACCCTGGCATCACTAATGACAATTTGTAGGTTTAATCAAATGCTCTGCCATGGTTGCCGATCGGCGTGATTACAGAGAGGAGCTGGAGGGTGGAGGAGGCTGTTTGTGTTTGTTAGTGAAAGAGATCCAACTGAGTGTAAAGAGACAGGAATGAATTCTTCAGTCTGAGTGTTATATCCCGTAAAGACCTGAGATTATTATTGTCAGGTGATGTCACTTTAGATTACTGTTATTTATTGTTGATTTTTCTATATGGTGGCTGCTTGTTTCAGCAGCTCTGTTTTGTTATGAGAGATTTTTGCTTTGTGAGTTTTTCCTTCTTTGTTTTTCTGATTGAAGGAGTTGATTTTAGAGTGTTGTTCTGGTCTGAATCCTGTGCTGCTTTGTTTATAAGAGGGAGAAGCTAATTGACATACCTAGAACTCAAACCCCCCCCAAACTGAGACCAAAAATCCCAGATGAGTTCAGGAGGAGGAGATATGAATGTAGAGCAGGAGCAATGAGGAGAGAGAGGAAGACGTTTAAACCATCACTTCCATCCATCCTAAAGCCGGGCATACACTGTGCGACTTTTGTGCCGATCTTCTTGGTATTTCCTGCTCTGCGACAATTTTCGTACTCGTTCTGAGTTTCAGCATATTGTTGGTGTTTGTGTAGTATACAGGGGGTAGCGAGAAGCGATTTTGCACCTCACAAGGAGCTCCCAATCAGCAATCGTACGCTCGCTGGAAAATCAAACCTGTTTGATATTCTCGTAGCTCCTCGAGGAGGACCCAGAATTTCTCACACTGCACACGTGCCAACCTGAAGGTAGTAGAAGAAGAAGGAGACGAACATAGATATAAACACTGATTATATATATACACATATGATTATACATGTCTATAGACACAAATGTCTCCTGAGTTTCTTCTTCTCCAAATTTCCGTGTTCAGAGGACCGACATGTTGTGTATCAGTGTGAGCAGTCAGATTGCATCAGAGCATCGGGTCGTGCAGCGTGAGAACATGACTTCTGAGCTGTGACCGATTGAACCCTGTGACGTAATCGGACAGTTTGCACAGGAGCTCGGAGCCACGACTGAAAATATTGCACAGTGTATGCCCGGCTTAACGGGGAACGCTAGATCTCTCCTGAATCAGATGGACCAGTTTGATGAGAATCCAGTCAGAATCTCATGTGTTTGACTGGGACGTGGCTGAAGGATCAGATCCTGACTCCAACGTCTCTCTGCCCAATTTTCAGACGAAACCAGCAGACAGAGATTTGAAGAGGAGCAGAAAAAGCAAAGGAGTGCATCTTCAGTCAGAGGTTACCACAGACCGCTACTCAAGATCCTGAAAGTACAGAATTATACCTTTTGTATTGTCACTGGGGTGGAATACTCAAAGGTACCATTTTGTACCTTTAACTGGGGTTCAAATTTGTACCCTTGTAGTTTGTACCTTTTATAAATCAAACCTGTACCTTAGGGGTACAATCCCCCAGTTAAAGGGCACCACCCCAGTGACAAGACAAAAGGTACAATTCTCTACTTTCATTTCTGTGCGTGTTCCTGGCCACAGCTAGAACCACCTACAATGAAAAACGGAAAGGAGTTACTGAAACATCTCATTTCCCTCTTGGACCAATAAAATATTTTTGATTTGTGGAGAACTGAGTTGTTGTCTTTAGTTCATGGCTGCCAGGCCTCAAAGTTCAAACAGCTGCTCACATTTAAGCCTCGATTCCACCAGACTGTGACTTTTGGAGACAAAAAATGGTGAAAAAAAATTCTAAATTTTCAGTTGTAATCACACTCCACTGGTTCTTATAATATTTTTAAATGGTCGTGTGGGGAACCAATTTGCACAACGTTCAAGTAAATATTCAGCATCTTTTCTTGTCACAAAACGCTTTAATGATATCTCAACTTTTTTGCAGCTGCCCCTCTTTCCAATTTGACATTTTGTCACCAACTCTCCTCAAAATTGGCCTTTCTCCCCCTATCTGATTGACATGGGTTCCAGAGGCCTATGGTGACACGGGTACGTGAAAATTCTGTTCAAAATTCCAACAATCTAAGAATGAGATATTGGACTCAAACAAGAAAACTTGAACACTTTCAAACATTTTACAGTCACAACATTCCCCTCTCCAATGTTTTTAACTCTTTGTCCCCAGCAGTCTCAGCCCAGTGAACTCTTCCATGATATATTCTAATCGTTTAGCCTGCCTTGTACCATATTGTCCCAATTTTTCAACAAAATTTAATTAAATTGAAATTTTGATAAAAAGCTAAAATAAATCACATGACGGCAGACTAGGTGAGTGTAGTCTCTAAACCTCCTTCCTCCTTTTAAGCTCCTCCTCTCCTGAGTCTCTTTCTTTGCTGCGTCCTCCTCCCATCAGGCCTGTTTTGGTGTCACGACTATTGGAGCAGTGCAGCAGATCTGCAGGCATCTGCTCGTTTTGTTAGGAGCTGGGTGCAAGTAAACACTTTTTGCTCGCGACCATCTGTCCAGGCTTAGATCTGTGTGAGAGTTGGCAGGCTCGGCTGGAACAGATAGGAAGAGGGAGAACGGATAGGAAAGCCAGGGAGAACAGAAAAACGATGAAAGGAGGTGGGCGAAACAAAGAAAGGAGTGAAGTCAGGTGGTAGCAGATTGGACTTTATTTGATGCACACATCAGGCTGAAAGTGCAGTGACTAGTGGGACTATAAACAGCCTGGAATGTGGGAATAAACGTAGACTATATGTCTGACACGCTGTTTGTTAGCTGTGAGCTAACAGCTCAGCTCATCATCCATAAACAATGTCAGAGAGCGCAAGAGTGACAACAGAAGCACTATCAGGACTGAGAGTTTAGTTTAATAAAAACAAAAACAGATCTCAACCCCAGAAATCTTTAAATCTGTCCTGAAATCATCAATATTCAGGTTAAACAGATGCTCTAATCTGTGAGACTCGACAGTAAGGAGCTCTGAGTGTAAAAACTAAAGGCAGCAGACAATAACATATGATTTTAGTTTCAGACAACAACATGGAATGAGAAATGATGACTTGTGGGTAAGGCAGTGTGCCAAATGTACAAGTGAAAGCTGTGTTGTGTTACGTCTCCCTCCACCTGCTGGTATTCACGACTGGTGTTATCTGTCTGTCTGTCTGTCTGTCCAGACCTCACATTCACAGAACAAAGGGAGGAAACAAAAGCATGGAAATGAGGCGCACGCCAGTGTGGGGCTGGCCATTTAAAACGCTCCTTAGATAATCTACGAGTTAGATCTAAACATCTGCTTCCACATGAGCTCTGCCATATTTAGCTTTCTTCACCGTTAACTGACTGGAAATTAAGAAAAGATGAAAATGATGACGTTATTACTTTTTAAATTTCAATAAAAATATGTTTCTGAATGTGAACAATGTTTATTGTTACAGGTGAGAGAAAGACATGATAGGAAGGTGGTAATTAATTACAATGACATTTGTATGATACAAAGAGTTACAGAGCTGTGAGAAATTCTTACAGATTTCTTCTGTTTTTGCTGACTCGTCATTCTTAAATGTTTCAGGTCAGCAAACAGATTTCAGTATCAGACACCTACAAAAAGCAGTTTTCCAATTCAATCTGGTCCTGTGAAAAAAAGGTTTTGCTCCCTAATAACAGGTGACCTGGTTAGAGATAACTAGTAATTGTCATATCCTGAGCTCCAGCAGGCACGCCTCCTCCTCCCTAACCAGCTGGACAGCTCTCAACCACCCACAGCTGCCACCATTCAGCCCATCACCACATCACCCTCATCAGCACAAGATAAAAGGATCAGCGTCCCACCAGGAAGACGCCAGTTCATTATGTCCACTTCCCTGTGGTAACTATGGCCTTTTAACTCAGACCTCCTTAGTGTCCATAGTTTAATCCTGTTGTTCCTCCCTCCAGTGTTTCCTCTCGGTTCCCGTCATCCTGCTCCGGTCTGCTGCCATTACACCTGGATCTCCAGCCGGTCACTCCTCCCTCGTCTCCGCTCCTCCTGGTCTCCCTGGCTGCCCTCTCATCATCGTCATCATCCTCTTATCTACCTGCCTGCTTGTCTCCCTGCCGGTCGCTGGCTCCAACACCCCCTCCTCACTCGACTCGCATGAGGTGGCGTACGGTTCCGTCCGGGACGCTAGGGCCTCCCAAGGTCCACACCTCCAGCACCACTGCCTGTCTCTCTGTCGGTCGCCAGCTCCAACACCCCATCCTCAACTCACAGTAAGACTTTTCTGTTTCATCACCCACTCATTCAGTGTTCCCCTGCCTGTGCTCACTCTCCTCTCCTCCCTGCAGTGAGGTGGCGTACGGTTCCGTCCGGGACGCTAGGGCCTCCCAAGGTCCACACCTCCAGCACCAGCACCTACAATATTAATAAACCATTTGTTTTCACTTACCTCCAGCCTCCTCGGTTGTCTGTGTTCGCTCCAGGGTCCATCTGCAAATCAATTCGTAACAGTAATGAGTCTCACGTCTCTGTGGAGGAGTTTTGTTTCACTCTTCTCTTCAGGATTGTTTCAGTTCAGACACATTGGAGGGTTTTCCAACATGAACCTGCAGAGTTAGAGACTTCTGTTAGTAGTTATGTTTATTTAGACGCTATTACCCAAAGCGACTTAACGTGCTTAGCGTGCTAACTCCACGCAGAAAGGCAGCAGCCGGTGTAGGTACCACATCTACTCGGGCTGCCAGATCTGCTCGGGGCCTGCGTCTGCCGATTACGTGGCACGAGCTGATTGGCTGAACGTACGACTAATGGGAGTGACGTCACCACGTTCATAAAAGTTACGTTTGCACGTTGACGCTGAAGCTTTTGATTGGTCCGGATAAATTCACGGCTGTAGTCCGAGTAAAGACTACAACTTGTTTGAANTATACACATCTCAGCTCAGCTCATCATCCATAAACAATGTCAGAGAGCGCAAGAGTGACAACAGAAGCACTATCAGGACTGAGAGTTTAGTTTAATAAAAACAAAAACAGATCTCAACCCCAGAAATCTTTAAATCTGTCCTGAAATCATCAATATTCAGGTTAAACAGATGCTCTAATCTGTGAGACTCGACAGTAAGGAGCTCTGAGTGTAAAAACTAAAGGCAGCAGACAATAACATATGATTTTAGTTTCAGACAACAACATGGAATGAGAAATGATGACTTGTGGGTAAGGCAGTGTGCCAAATGTACAAGTGAAAGCTGTGTTGTGTTACGTCTCCCTCCACCTGCTGGTATTCACGACTGGTGTTATCTGTCTGTCTGTCTGTCTGTCCAGACCTCACATTCACAGAACAAAGGGAGGAAACAAAAGCATGGAAATGAGGCGCACGCCAGTGTGGGGCTGGCCATTTAAAACGCTCCTTAGATAATCTACGAGTTAGATCTAAACATCTGCTTCCACATGAGCTCTGCCATATTTAGCTTTCTTCACCGTTAACTGACTGGAAATTAAGAAAAGATGAAAATGATGACGTTATTACTTTTTAAATTTCAATAAAAATATGTTTCTGAATGTGAACAATGTTTATTGTTACAGGTGAGAGAAAGACATGATAGGAAGGTGGTAATTAATTACAATGACATTTGTATGATACAAAGAGTTACAGAGCTGTGAGAAATTCTTACAGATTTCTTCTGTTTTTGCTGACTCGTCATTCTTAAATGTTTCAGGTCAGCAAACAGATTTCAGTATCAGACACCTACAAAAAGCAGTTTTCCAATTCAATCTGGTCCTGTGAAAAAAAGGTTTTGCTCCCTAATAACAGGTGACCTGGTTAGAGATAACTAGTAATTGTCATATCCTGAGCTCCAGCAGGCACGCCTCCTCCTCCCTAACCAGCTGGACAGCTCTCAACCACCCACAGCTGCCACCATTCAGCCCATCACCACATCACCCTCATCAGCACAAGATAAAAGGATCAGCGTCCCACCAGGAAGACGCCAGTTCATTATGTCCACTTCCCTGTGGTAACTATGGCCTTTTAACTCAGACCTCCTTAGTGTCCATAGTTTAATCCTGTTGTTCCTCCCTCCAGTGTTTCCTCTCGGTTCCCGTCATCCTGCTCCGGTCTGCTGCCATTACACCTGGATCTCCAGCCGGTCACTCCTCCCTCGTCTCCGCTCCTCCTGGTCTCCCTGGCTGCCCTCTCATCATCGTCATCATCCTCTTATCTACCTGCCTGCTTGTCTCCCTGCCGGTCGCTGGCTCCAACACCCCCTCCTCACTCGACTCGCATGAGGTGGCGTACGGTTCCGTCCGGGACGCTAGGGCCTCCCAAGGTCCACACCTCCAGCACCACTGCCTGTCTCTCTGTCGGTCGCCAGCTCCAACACCCCATCCTCAACTCACAGTAAGACTTTTCTGTTTCATCACCCACTCATTCAGTGTTCCCCTGCCTGTGCTCACTCTCCTCTCCTCCCTGCAGTGAGGTGGCGTACGGTTCCGTCCGGGACGCTAGGGCCTCCCAAGGTCCACACCTCCAGCACCAGCACCTACAATATTAATAAACCATTTGTTTTCACTTACCTCCAGCCTCCTCGGTTGTCTGTGTTCGCTCCAGGGTCCATCTGCAAATCAATTCGTAACAGTAATGAGTCTCACGTCTCTGTGGAGGAGTTTTGTTTCACTCTTCTCTTCAGGATTGTTTCAGTTCAGACACATTGGAGGGTTTTCCAACATGAACCTGCAGAGTTAGAGACTTCTGTTAGTAGTTATGTTTATTTAGACGCTATTACCCAAAGCGACTTAACGTGCTTAGCGTGCTAACTCCACGCAGAAAGGCAGCAGCCGGTGTAGGTACCACATCTACTCGGGCTGCCAGATCTGCTCGGGGCCTGCGTCTGCCGATTACGTGGCACGAGCTGATTGGCTGAACGTACGACTAATGGGAGTGACGTCACCACGTTCATAAAAGTTACGTTTGCACGTTGACGCTGAAGCTTTTGATTGGTCCGGATAAATTCACGGCTGTAGTCCGAGTAAAGACTACAACTTGTTTGAATTAATCTTTAGATTTATTTACATCAGAACTAACGAAATGTACAGAAGAATCCTATATTTATACAAACAGCCAGGCCTGCAAATTATGTAAATACATTTAAAACATTCACATATGAGAACTGTTGTGCTTATTTGGCACAATCTGTTGATTTGATGTAGTTTCAAAACAAAGACAACATTGTGTTTTTATTAACAAACTACAGATATAAAGAAAACATTTAGGCGGTCAGAATCATGTTTTTATAAACAAACCAGCTAAACTCTTTCCAAAACATGTGAAAGAACAGCATCGATAGGGGTTTACAGCGTATTTTGTCCAAGTGGCTTTGCCGTAGTGTGACGTCGTCGGTAGAAGGACCCCGAGCTGATTTGGCAGCCCGAGCAGATCGGGTACCTACACCGGGACTCAAACCTGCAACCTTCTTGCTGCGAGACAACACTAACAACTGTGCTAATAACTGCACCGTCATGCAGCTAGTAGTTTGATCACAGGTTAAACAGGTCCAGTACCTACTCCCAACTACCCGTAGCTACCTGACCCAATCCACCACCCAGCTCCTGGTCCAGTCTATGGTCATCTCCTCCTTGACCACTGCAGCATCCTAACTGTCCTCCAGCCTGGACTGTGAAACCTCTACAAATGGTTTAGAACGCAGCGGCATGTTTGATCTTCAGTCAACCTAAAAGATCACATGTCACCCCTCTGTTCATGGAGCTCCACTGGCTTCCTTTAGCTGCTGCATCAAATTCAAGTCTCTAACACTAGCATACAGGGTCCTGAAGGAACGGCTCCATCTACTGGAATCCTCTTTCTAAGACTGACGTCACGGCTCGGTCATCAAAGGATCATCAGCTAGCAGTGCTACACCACGCTAGGACAGTCCAGACTCTTATGTGTCGCTCCTTGATGGTGGAATGACCTACCAAGCTACCAGAGCAGGGGTGTCCCTGTCCATCTTCAAGAACCTCCTGAAGACCCAGCTCTTCAGAGAACATCTTCTAGACTAGCTCCTACCTTCACTACTCCTCTGGACTCTCTTCATGCTCTTCACTCTATCCTGTGTTCTTTTTCCTCACCTTAGAGACTAGTGTTAGACCATCTAAGTAGTTTGTTTGGGTTAATGTCAGGGTTAGTTGTTTGTTAGCCTCAAAGTCAATTATTGGTTACGATATCATTTGTAAGTCGCTTTGGATAAAAGTATCTGTTAAATACATAAACACTCTGCAGACCAGTGATCAGCAGATCAATACTGTGGCATCGATACTTAGATACCCACCTATTGATATTTTAGTATCAATACTTTTATAAATACCACAATCCCACCGTGCTGATACAAAATGTACAATTTGTGTTTAGATGACAAAACAAGATTGGGCGTATTTTGAATGGTCTTCCATCATGTCACATGGTCATGGCAGCCTATCAGATGTCTGAGCCAAAGGTTCACTGCTGTACTAGTGGCAGTTCAGCAGAAGACTGTCATAAAGTACTCCAACATCATAACATACTCAACCAGGAGACATGACCGACCACCCAAACAGACAGCGCTGTGATGTGGACCGACCGACATGGCGTGGTGGTCTTCGTTGGATCACTCTCTAGTTTTCTCTTTCACCGTGGCTCGTTTATTTGTTTTAATCCAACTTTATTTTATTTATTTAGTTATCTATTTTATTACATTATTGATCATTTTTAAAGCATTTCTGTCAAGTATTTATGTTCATGACTTGTATTCATATTTCATGTTGCCATTGAAATAAAGTAATACTGTGCAGCCAAGTGAAAGGGGCAAAGTATACGTATTGGTTTTGGTATAGTTGAAAAAGTTCCAGAAAGAGTATCCTAACAAAAGCTAAAATGTTGGTATCACCCAGCCCTAACCAAATATTAAAGATATAACACAATACCTTTGACTTACTGTCCCATCTGGAACATTTTACTGTAAACATTGAAGGATCTCAGCTTCCTCATGAAGTAAAATCTGCTGTCCCTTTAGTAAACAGCATCACTGTTAATTAATTAATTAATTATGAATATTATATACATACATAATAACCTGATGGCATTTAGATTAAAGGTAGTAATAGATGTCAGACTTTAGTAAAGAGTTCCAGTCTCATGCTGCTCCAGAGCTGAAGACAGGAGTTGGAGATGATGAGCTGAAGATCTTCACCAGACCCAGTGTGATATTTATTATGGGCCAGGTGAAGAAGAGAGGACAGACGGAGACGTGTCTTGTCCTGAATTGTCTTTTAGACCAATAGAAACCAGTGATGGAGTCTCCAGGTATAAGGGAGGGCCGGCCCACCACTTTATAGAGATCACAGTGTGGAAGGAAATGTTAGACTAAAGGTAGAGACTAAACTCATCAGGATTTGATCGTTGTCATTTCTGTACAATAAAACTATTGATCTATAGATAGATACATATATCACCCATATTTCTGTTCCATATTTGTATGACATTAGGGAGAGTACAGACACATTTTTCCACTTAAAGCTTTAAATCAATAAATCAATAGGATAGGATTTCTTTCTTCTCCTTTCTGTTTTTCTACTTTTTACAGAGCCAGATTTTGTCATTAGAAAGGACAATGAAGACAATAGACTAGTTATTCTCTAAATGTCTGAGAGGAAAGGATATAGAGAACAGAAAAAAAGCATAAATGAGGCCAAAAGAGCTAAATGTACATTTTTAACTTATATAGTTTTGTGGCTTCTTATGCAACAAAGGAATGAGGGGTGAGGAATAAACTGGAATCAGAAGCTGGTCAGAAAATGTGACATAAACCCATGAAATATCTGGAACAGGCACTGGAAACTTCATAGCTGTACACACAAGCAGATGCGATAAAGTGATGGCAACAATCAGGAGGACTGCAGAGGAAGAAACTATTCTTCTTTTCAGAGGCTGAACGATTCAAGCTGCCCACATATTTGATATTTATGGTATTTCAGAAACCAGGACTGAGAACCTCTCCCTCCTCCCACTCCAGCGCAGCCTTCTGAGGCGAGGAGAAAAGATCTGCATTTCTGAGATGTCTGTTGGGTTGCCATAGATAGAAAATGCCAGAGGACTTGCTGGATGGATAGCCAACAATTTATCTCCCTGCAGACGGGACCTTCACTCTGTTAAACCCAACACCCACATCCTCCCCTCCTACGCAGTCTGTCAGTCTGTCTGGACGAGGGGAAAGCTTCAGTGTTTCTGCCCCCAAGGGGTGAAAAGTACTCACGAGTGAGACTTGGTCAAATATAAGAATAGCAGAAAGAAGTCTGCTTTTTATTTTTATAAGAGAATGAAACGTAGCTTCAGGCCAGGATGTCTGTGCACATCCTGCATGCTGAGTTTCTCTGGTGTTTGAACCAGTAACTCTGCTCAGGAGAGTTCATGCAGAGCAAACACAGACAGTCAGGCCTGAAAGGAGCAGCACACCATCACTAAGAATTCACAACAAACCAAAGAGCGGATCGACGCTCTCAACGTTAAACTGGCGTTTGAGAAATTACAATTAATGACATTGTTTAGTTAGTTGTTAAAGAAACAATGGTCTCTCTCGGTGCTGCACAAAGAAATGTTTCAACAACCTCAGACGGTTATCAGAATACTTTCTGAAGTGATGTTCTATTTATTTATCAACTGTATAGACCACTAACCCACTGGTGACATCACTAGACAGGCAGAGTGTCTAGAAACAGGAAGTAGTCCTCTGATCATAGCAATACTCATGGTTAGTCAGATCTGGTGAGACGCTGCTGCAGATCAGTAAGTTAGTTAACCTCTACAATCTGGAGGTTCTGAGTTGAAACCCTGGAGCTGTCTTTATTAATTAATTTAAAAAAATTTAATGCATGGAAGTTAATAAATTCTGTAGGTGCAGCTATTGGCTAACTTTGTAATATATTTTGGCTAATCTTGGTGAAATTAGAACTTATTTTGAGTTATTTTGGTTAAGCAGTGCGTGTGTGCCTGAAGTGAGAAGACAGCGGCCGGCATCTGAGTAAGGCGACCGTCGGAGTTTCAGTTTTGCTTCTCCTTTTTGGAAAACACAGCTGACTTTTGGCCGAAGGAGTTATGCAGGACGTAGGAAGAGTCAGCCCGCGTGTCGAGCCTCGGTAGGGCAGAAGGCGGACTCAGAGTTCGGTGTGGACAGCGGCCCGCATGCGGGGAGCGAACGGCCGTTTGCTCGAGCGAGGCTGGCTGAGCTTTTTTCAGGAGAAAATCTAAATTCTATTGTGAGTATTACCCTTCTGAATCATTCATTGACAAATGCTGAGGAAGTGGTTCTTCTAATTTATCCACATAAAGTCTAGCTGTCATGTTTACCATCACATTTACAGTAGTATCAAATACCTACAGCCAATCAGAAGCGAGTGCTGTGCATATCATGAATACTAATGAGAATCCTGCTGTTTCAAATTCAGGTGTCAGATGGGAAACTTCTAAAGCTTATATTATAAGCATCAAAGCTTCTTTCTTTATAAAAATTACACAGATAGCATTGAATTACACTAGAGAACAATGCAAAACTATAAAATAACCCAGAAAAGCACACCTTTAACCTCTACAGTTAGAACACTATATTACATGTTGTTTTCAAAAATATATTAAGTAGTGTGGATAGGAAACTGTCTAAATGCTTAGTAATGTTTACTTTCAACTTTTCCCATAATTCTACCACTATATTTCACTCTTCTTTATTGGTTCTTATTCTTGACAAGTGATCATAGCGCTCCCTGATGTTGTGGAGTTGCCTCCCTGAAAGCCCATTCTAGATTTCTTCACAATGTTTAGATTGCCACCTTTGCTTCTCACCATTTAGAAGTGTCTAAAACTGAATTCAATTGTGCTTGGCGTTCTTTAAGCTGGTCACATTGTTTTGTTGTTCTTTTTAGAGAAATTACTTTCAGCTAAGGACCAGTAAGTAGCATAGCATAACAACATGATTTATTAATTCTTAAATAACAACTTCTTAATGCAGGCTTTTCCTTTAATGTTTCTTTTTGCAAATGATGCAGACCTAAAATTATGTACTAACAAAAGCACTGCCATCTCAGCAGTTTCAGGATTCTGTTTAGCCTGGAGGTAAACAAGTCTATTAAAACTAGAGACACAGAGCTCACTGTTCCTGCCACCCTCTTTAGCATTCTTTCACTTCCTTCCTCTGTTTCTGCAGGAATATTTGTGAGTGAATGCATAAATATTATATCTTTATCTTGTACAAATTAACATATTGAAAGTCTCAGCAGAATGTGTTCAGATGACTGTCTGATCATTTCTGCTTATTCCACATTCTGTTTGTGCATTTCTAGTTTTGATTCCTTGTTAAATCATGTGGTTTTCCTCATGTAACAACTGGTTTCTTAGCAGCAGAATTGGCGAGATTTAATCCATAGTTAGTTTAGGGCTTTAGAAACAAACTGTATTTTAACTGATACCAAAGCAAAACAATAAATGAAATATCAATTTGACCACAAACTCTAAAAAAAGACTGTAAGAAACTTGACCAAAACTCTTAGATTAGACTGGAAGTTTTAAAGGACAAACCAGGTTCAGCTGCATTGGTCAGAACACAAAAACAAACTATTCACTACAGCTGTTCAAAAGTTCAACTTGAGTTTATCAGAGACAATGAATCACACGCTGCTAAACAGATGACTTTATGCTATTAGCCTGGCAAGCCAGACTATAGATGTGGATATAGTCTGGTCACAATTCATTGAAATGACTCATTCATAGGGGTGGGATCAACGGTTGTCAATCAAACAGTCTTCACATGCTATTGGATAGCGCAAGGACCAATCAGAGCCGTTTAACAACAACGGTAACCAGCTGGTTATCAAATTTTTACCATATCCCGTCGGCAAAGCGCCCATAAATCCTTTTTCAAAATAAAAGACTTAAAGTGATAATATGCAGTTTTGCTTGTTTTGGGCGCCCTCTGGTGTCCATTTTAAATCACTGCATTAAAAATTTACCAGATCGTTTCAGCTTCTAAACGCCAATATCTACCTGTTGAAATGTCTCCTCAGCCTTCATAGCTTTCTACAGGAGCGGTTATTTACTCCTTCAATGAAATCAGCTGTGTTCAAGCAGGGAGAGATGGAAAAAAATCAGGATTCATGAGATAAAAACACTCCAGCGCTAGCATAACAACTAGCCACATTGGATTAGCCTAACCCTCGTGAGACACGTGACTTCCTGGGTACCGTGACGGCAACGGAGATCTTGCAATCGTGGTATTCTGGATCTAATCACCAGATGGGGCTAAGTGACTTTTCATTAACCCTAAAGGGTCATATTAGCACAGACTGGCTCAAGGAAAAGATTTAAAAATATGAAAAAGTTGCATATTATCACTTTAAGTTCCTCTATCTGTTCACGTCTTAGAGAAAAACCCAAATCTAAATCGTCTAAAGTTGATGACAAAGTCGTTTCAAACGAACACGGTTCCCGAGCTGCCGCCATGTTTAAATTCAGAGTCGGACTCGGAGCTGTGCAGTCATCAGCTAATCCCACCCACCAAACCATTAGAGCACTGTGATTGGCCCGGTACGAGACTGACCGGACCAATCAGTGGGCTGCAGAGGTTCCAATGGAACGTGTCTAGACCAAAGTTTGCAGAGCAGAACTGACGGTCTAGTTCACTAGGCTATGCTATGACGCCTACATGAAAATGGAGTTTGAATGAAGGAGTGAAATGAAAGACCAGATAGATAGTCTCTAGGACTCCAGAGACGAAGGGAATAAAAACACTTGTGCTTGTTGATGCAATCATCTACAAAGCAACTCCTGTAGCTTCACCATGGCTGTTTGAAACGTTTGTCAGGATGCACACTCCCGTGGTTTTTAAAGGGCTGGGGTGAGCTCAGGTAGCCAAAGGTGCTCGTTAGGGCTGGGCGATATGGCCAAAATTTCATATCCTGATATAGCTCATTTTATATCCCGATAACGATAAACATATGAAACATAGAACACCTCCTTGTGAATCTCTGCTTCCACTGTGGCCCGACATGCATCATATAAGTCAGGTAACATGACTTTAATCATGTGTTTTCAGCTGGGCACTTCATATCTCAGTTCAACTGTAACTCACATTTCTCCACCGTGTAGATTGGACCAACATCTTTTTAGATGTGTTTGGTAACAGCAGCAGTAATCTCCTTCCATCTGAGGAGCTAGGAGCTACATGGTGTGGGACGAGTAAAAGCCTGTTGCAGCGTCTGGAGTTTATTATGAGCGCTTACACCAACACTCGACGCTGCTTCTGCAGCTTTTGCTCGTTGACTGTCTCTGTATTCTTTGTCGTGGTTTTTGCGCAGGTGATAAAATAAATTTGTGGTGTTGGAGTCCGTTGTTGGGACCGGGAGCCGGCACACTTACAAACAGCTGTTGTCTGGTCCACGTCGGTCTTTTTATATTTAAACCACATCCATGAGACAGAAGTCCTTCTTTTAGTCACAAGCTCCTCGGTTTGGGTTAGCTGGTTATCCTGTTGACCCTGGTCTAAAACGTGTCCGCTATTGTCTGCCTCCATGTTTGTTTATGTTTTTCAGCGTGCATGGGCATGCCATAAAGTGCATTATGATGTAAATTACTGCTGTAAATCTTCTAACCGATAGAGCTTTATATTTGACAATAGACATTTTCTACCGTCCAGACAAAAGATTTCATCATATCGCACAGCCCTAGTTCTTGTGATTGGCTCTGTCCTCTAGAGAGGAGTCGTCTTTTCCCTTCTTGACGTCAGCAGGGGAAAGATTTAGAAACCACCCGTTTTAGCATTAACTCAAAACAATTTCCCAAAATTGAGCATAAGAAAGTGAAAACGGTGAAAATGTTTTGTCACTTTTGGATCTCATACACAGTCTTTGTGACTGATATGACTGTTTAAAGATTTTTAGAAAGTGATTCTTGCATAATAAGGGACCTTTAAAAACAATAATCCTTTTAAGTTTTACATTTCTGTGAATTAGAATCTGAGTATTTGTACTGTATTTGAGGCCATATCGCCTTCTCCTACGTTTCAGTAGGATTATATACCGAATTTAATTATCATATTTGTGGTGCTTGCTTTATTTAAAGATAGGACAGGTGACCCAGCAGGAGGGGGAAATATGAAATGAGCAGCAGGAAGGGGAGGAAATATCTGAGGGAGAAGAAATGACATGTTCTCCTCATCATAGTTATTCCAGAGGGCAAAGCAGAGGAATAGGAGGACTTGGAGAGGGGTTTTAATTAAAACACTAAGCAGTGGTTAAAGGTGGTTTTCATGTTGAAGAATTTTGTTCAACACTGCGATGATAAAATACAAACAGTTGTATGTTATTTATCGTGATATTTGTTACATACTGTTATATATTGAGAAATAAATATATTTAAAATAAAAAGCAATTTAATTAATTATCAAACGCTCAAAAAGTATTGAAAATAGTTATCGTTAAGTACGATTCAAATGTGAAAGTTACCCATACCTACTACTGAGGTCTTCCATCTATATATGGTGAATAGCCCACGCTGGTACAGCACTTTGATCAAATCCAAGGACTCCCAAAATGCTACACCCTGTAATCAGCCACTCACACTCACTTGGCAGTGAGCTACATTGGAGCCACAGCTGCCCTGGAGCAGACCGTCAGAAGCTGGATTTGCTGTATAATCAGCACCAATGGGCCCTCCTGACCACCACCAGCAGGTGAGGTGGCTGAAGTGTTTTGCCCAAGGACACAACAACAAAGTAACCCAGGCGGAGCTGGGATCAAACCGACGACCCTCCAGCTAGCAGACGACCTCCGAGCCTACTGAGCTCCAGCTGTCCATCACACAACAAACAGAAGGGATGATTGACTGAAATAACATTTCCAAACCTTCTTAGAGATATTTAGTTGGAAGTAGAGCAGGAATGACAGGCAGACATGCTCTGTGACCAAACAGCCTGGCTCTTTAGACCTCAACAAGAGGAAGAGACTGTTTAGTATTTGTCCATTTTCAGGAGCTACTGAATGAATGAAAGAAGGAATAATGAAAAGAAGGGAATGGGAAAGGGGGTAATGAAGCCCCCTGGGGAGGATGAGCAATCAAATCGTCTTCCCACAGTTCTGCAGGATCGTGAGAAAGGTGGTGAAGATTGAGCTCAGAGTGTGGGTTAATTGATTTAGGCTGCTTCACCGAGGGGGGTAGGGGGTGGGGGGGATTTACTATGCCACTAATTAATGATGATGTTCTGACTGTGCAGCAACTCATTGGGCCGAGTCCCTGTAGTAACATTTATACCCCAATAAGACCCACACACCTCATTGTTTTTTGTATTGGTGTGTAAGTCAATTACCAAATATTGTTATAACGTCACATCTAAAAGAAATGACAAAATCAAAATTCAAAACAGGAGTTCAATTTCACCATCAGTCAGACCCATGATTCTGTATGAAATCAGAACACGATGTGGGTGAAACATTAAGGCAAGGAGAAGGAAGTTTAATGTTTCCTCCACAATCATGGGAATCATTAGATCTACGGTGAGTAGGGTGGAAGAGAGTGGAGTACTGAGGGTGTAGCTTGATGTGCTTCACCGAGACATGGTTGCACATGAGCTTCCCAGACTGCTTTGCAGCCATACTGTTGACCAAAGCCACTCAAATGATATCCACTTCTAGACCTGCACACAGGAGGGCACAGATATCACAACAATAATCAGCATATACAACAAATACAATGTCCTTAAATAGTACTTCAAGGTGTGTTCAGTGTCAACCACAGCCTACGCTAATGTGTGTGGAAACACCCGAGTCCATACTTGGGCACCTTGTGAATACTGAAGGAGCCTCTTGAATGGGAGACAATGAGTCTTCAAGATAACTGGAACATTTCAGCTGTTTTCAATTCAAACTGAACATGATCATGTCCAGGATGACAGAGGATCTACAGCAACATGCTGCAGCAACCATTCTGTCAAAAGGGAATCTGGAACTTCAATCTAGCTGCTGTCAGTATCAATATGATAGATTTAAAACATTCAAACTCTCAACATTAAATAGTTCAAAAAAAGCAAAATAATAGTAATCTTATTAGATTCATTTTTTTATTAGCCATATCAGGCCCTAGAGGGCTGAGCCCAGCAGCTGCTCATCTGGAGAACTTTATTGATTTTACAGGTTATTTGTTCAGCTTTTTGACAGTCAGGCTCATACAGACTGAGTTTACCTGCGTCTGACTGTTGATGCTCAGAGTGTGTGTTGACTGATGGAGTAAAAGTTCAGCAGATACGTTTAGTTTCACTTTCACCGCTGAGCGCCGGCACAGTGAGGCGAGGGGGAGAGCGGATGCTGCAGAGGGTCTGCAGATCAGGTGATCAGCTGTGAACGGCGTTGGTCAGTTTTGGCAGATCACGTTTTTTTCCATGGACATCACCCGATTCTGGTCAGCGGCTGAAACCACACTTTAGAACGCTTCTGCAGACCGTACATTTTCTAATGATCGCGCGCTGTGACGCAGGTGGATTCTTGTTCAGGTCGGCGGTCTGGGAATCGAAACTAGGAATCAAAAATTTTTAAATTTGAACGATTCTGCGAGAACCAGACAGCTAGTCCCGGTTCCAATCGATGCCCAACCCTAATCCCCATGGTGGGGCTTCACACAGGATGTTCTCAGATGGAAGTGTCCACTGAACTTAGAGGTTACAGAGTGTCATCAGCAGGTTGCATCAGAGAGACTAAAAGAATGACAGAAAGACAGAAGTGGACGTCTTTTGGCCACATCCCACACTGATGACTACTTCATTGTGGTTGGCACATTTGAGTGAGGTGACAGGCACCCAATGGTCAGACCACTGGGAACCATTTACTTTGGTGTTGTTTGCATGCTAGATTGCCAGATTGCCTGGTCTCCTTGTCTTATTTCTTACTGACCTTCTTCTGCTGTTGTGTTCATCGACTCTAATCCAGGCTCGGACACATGAATTACCTTCGGTTTGATTGACAACGCTAAAGTAAATGGTTTCCAAAAGTCTGATGTGACACTTGTGCCTCTCACCTCCCTTAAATGTGCCTGGAGTTGTGTGGTATTCATCATCCGGTTCCACAGGACACCGCTATGGACAAACTGTGACTTAATAACAAAACACCACCCTGGTTCCGACTGGGTCAGTGTTGTTTTTGGCAGACATCTGAGCTTTAGTCTTAGTCTTTTGGACTAAAATGATGATTAGTTTTAGTCCAGTTTTAGTCGATGAAAACTCAAAAAGGTTTTAGTCTAGTTTTAGTTTAAAAAATGTTTTAATCCTTTAACAAAGTAATTTATGTCAATAAGTTGGAAGTTAGAATCACCTGCTGTCTGTCCAAACATCCTACATGCTGTTTATTTAGTTTAAAACCCGTGAACTCCCATTCTGTGCTGCACACTAAACATGGAGCGTCTAAACGCGATATGAGAGGTATAATATATTAATATATGATATGTATTAATAGTATAAATATAATCAGATACAAATAACAATATCACACAATTTTACTATAATTTTCCAAGCAGCTTTCTATGGCCTGCTGCTACAGGAACGAGTCCTCTAAACTCCAAAACCAAGGTGCATCCGCTGCACCGCGCTGACGTCTTCAGTGTGTTTCAGGCTGTACACTTCGTGCGTGCCATCAGTTAACCGTGCCGACCCCTGGTTTATAAGCTTGACTCTCCCTTATTCCAGTTAGAATCGACAAAGCTCCTCAGATGAGAAGCGAAACATCTTCAGTGAACCAAAGAATTCCAGGTGCCTTCATTTAAAACCCCTTTTGGCTTATCTGAGTTCATACTACTCCTTGTAGATTTATTAACCAGGTGGTGCCATCAGGGTAAGCTTATGCACCATAGTGATGGGCATTGGGAGGAATCTATGAATTACTCAAAAAAATACTTTACCTTTTGGGGGCCATTACAGATCCATATACATTTAAAACTCAGGGGCGGCTCATTAATATGGGCGATTGGGCGACGCACTACCAAAGGAGAATGAATGAGATCGTTTTTTTATACTTCTAATATCACGGCAGTTCGGATCTACCACTTTGGTCTGCTTGTTTATCTTGTCCAATCAGCTTGAAGCCTTGTTACTTTGTGTCCCGCCCCTTTCTGGGCGATTTCAGCCAGCCTGAGAATCGCCCCCAGTGCTCTCATAGACTGTAATATAAAAGTTTTTTTTTTTCTCGAAAAATAGGGGCTATAGTGCATTATCTATGGGTTCCGGTGGGGCTCGCACTTGCGTGCTTTCGTCATCATCACATCTTACGTAAAATTCAGCTAGTGTACATTTGACTGAGCTAGCTTAATCATGGCTATTTCTCCGAGCAACTTCGTTGTCTCTTAATGGATATTTCTTCAAAGAATCCTGCTTGACAGCTTTGTGATAACACTGAGGATTGATTCCATGTGTCCTCCCAACAGTTGGTGAGTTATTTTAAATTTTATTTTGTTAGACTTCGACCAGGTCCTGCAGGTCTGGTATGAAGTCCGGTTGAAGTAGCGGTCCCTGTGGCCTCCAAGCCGCAACCCCAGCTCACCACAGAAAGCTCAGTCTCGGTCGGTCCTGGAACCGGGTCAGACCTGGACCCGGACCGGTCCTGGACCCTGGTCGGTCCTGAGGTTCAGGACCGGCCGAGACCGGGAGGCGGCCACTAATTTTAAATCACTCAGCGGTGTATTTGAGCGCTGAGCTTTCTGTGGTGCGAGCCACAGGTCCAGGTCCGACCCGGTTCGGAACGGACTCATCCAGTACCGGGTCATTTTGGACCAGAACCGAGCAGAACCGAATTTGTTCCGGTACCGGACGGGTTCGGAACGGACTCGTCCGCTACCAGGGTCCGGTTTACCGGGTCATTTTGGACCGGTTCTGGTACCGGACGGGTTCGGAACGGTACCAGGGTCATTTTGGACCAGAACCGGTCCGAACCGAAGCAGTTCTAGTACCGGACGGGTCCGGTTTTAATCAGATCAAATCCAGTACCAAGTGGGTTCAGACCAGACCAGATCAGTCATGATGACGCTAGATATTTGATGTAATCTGATCTCAGTTGACCTTCTTTTAATCACCTCTTGCTGCTAAACTGTGTGGCTGTGGACCTTCAGGATTGAAGATAAAAACATTTTGTGTTCAGGATCTGAAGTCTGCCCTGCGATGGACTGGCGACCCGTCCAGGGTGTCCCCCGCCTCTCGCCCCTTGACCGCTGGAGATAGGCACCAGCTGCCCCGCGACCCTCTGTGGAGGACTAAGCGGCTACAGAGAATGGATGGATGGATGGATCTGAAGTCTGGTGCTGCTGCTGCTGACAGCCAGTGTTTTATCAGCAGAGTTTGTGCTTTCAGTAGAAAGATGTGCAAACTTCAATGTGAATATTAAGTTGTGTTTTTGACATTGTTTTGGTCAGGTTATTTTTTTCCCTGAAACTCTTACCTCTGTTGTGACCACATTGTGGTTGTTGTATTATTATTATTTGTATCTGATTATATTGATATTATTCTAAGGTCTCCTTATGAACACGTTATGATTTCTTTACTGTTTGATGTGTAGAATTAGGCTATAACTGTGTTTGACCCAACAGCGCCACATTAGTGAACTGGTGGTAGGGATTTTTACCAGCAACATGTTCAGTCATATGAAAATATTTTGCTTCATTCCCTGGTCTAGTGGCGAGATGTGGGTTTTGGGCATCTGAAAACTGACTTGCAAAAATGCGCCCCACCCCTCAAAAATTTCACCAGCCGCCACTGTTAAAACTGGAGAACAGAGTAAGGTTTTACAATTATTAAAATAGAATTCAATATCATACAATACTTGCATTAGTGTGGAAAAACATCTGGACAAAAAGTATCTGGCCATTACAGAAATATGTATGTGAAATATTATGAAACACATTATTCTTTTAACCATCTTATCTGAAGGAATCCTGGTGTTGAAACGAACTATTAGTTTAGAAATCAACTAAACGCAGGCAAAAGTTAGGTTTTTGTTTCTTGTGCAAACCTAGACATTCAGTGTAAAACATCAAAATTCACATTTTGATTAAATGACAAAAATTCAAAGACTGGACCGTCTTTGCCTGGAAAGCTAGATACTACTAGTGAAAGAGGATGGTCCAGATGGCAGCTGAGTAGATGTGCTAAACAGAAGTCAAATTACTGCTTACAAAGCTCTGTAAATAAAACAGCACATGGTGCCAAATGAACACATTGGCCTTCATGAACGAGTGGGAGATTAATGGCTTAGAATTAGCTTTAGCATGTGGGCTGTCTGTCACATCTATGAGACGGTAGAAGACATTTGGGTCAAGCCAGCCTCCTCTGGTAAAGGCCACCCGTGTAAACACTGGAGTAAAAGCATTCATCTGAGGCTAATTTATGAAGATTTTTGGCCGTAGGTTATGTTTTAAGAGTTGAATATAGTTTTTCTTTTAACCACATTGCAAACGACTAAACTCAACTTCCTGATAAGATTAGTAGGAGATCAACATGTGGACTGACTAGACAGAGGAGCAGAGGTTGACCACATGTCATATAGTGATGAGTAGATATAAATAGAAGTCACACTCTGATGTGATGTTGAATCAGTAAGTGATGTTTATACAGATGTGTGCACAGAGCTGGGAGCAGGCAGGAATTCAGAATTTACATAAAGCTAGTGTCAAAAAGGCTTACCAACTTCATAATTGTGTTTGAGAAATACAACTGATTAGAACAATGCTGATAATACATTTGTTTGTTCTATCATTTTAGACTCAGTCAGTCGTAAAGTATCGTTGACAACCTGCAGTTGAGTCTTCTGTCCAGTATCAGCCTCAGGATCTCTGGTTTCTCCAGGTCGGTCCATTGTGTCAGTAAATACTGGTGATGATCAAATATTTGGACATGTTGTGCCATCACACATCCAGTCAATGTATTTTCTTTGTGTGTTCTCTTTATGTTGACAGACCTAGAGGAATGTCAGCTCATTTACCCAAGGAAATAGAACTGACTTTTCCCACTGTTCACACAATTTTTTTTTCAATAAACAATTTTAAAAAAGCCACAAGCATTCCCCGCCTCCCTCGAATGTCCAGTGCTCCAACGCCTCATCAGTGTCTGCTCGTCGGATCCACAACAGAGTCATTTGAAGCCAGCAACCCTGGTCCAGCTGATCCACCTGCCACTGGTCCAACTGCACTTGATGTAGCGAAGACCCACAAGCCATGTCTCTGAGAAACACAGCCTAGAGCAGTGGTTCCCAAAGTTGGGGTCGTGACCCCACTGTGGGTCCTGAAACAACAAATGGGGGTCCTGGGATGTTCTCGAAAACTAAGAGTGAATTTAAATCCTTGCTAATACCATATATTTGCCCTACAAACTGTTACAAATAGTTGAATAAACATAGTTGTAGATGTTCATGTTGTCATTATGTCCTTGTTTAATCTGTTTATTAGCAGTATTTGTATATTTTGCCAGTGATGGTTGGGGTCACGAGTCTCTGCCCTAACCCTAACCCTAACCCTGTCATTTTGTGGGTCAGAAGCCAAAAAGTTTGGGAACCACTGGCCTAGAGGACCAACACTGAGTGGGGTCGCTGCAGCAGCATCTCTCTGGTATCATGAAGCACGACAACAGAGTCCAAATAGTCTCAGGCTAAACATCAGCCCTCCCTGTTACACTGTGAGCTTGTGGACTTGACCACATGAGGTAAATTTCACCCTCTCCTACTGAACCTTTATACGAAGACAGCCTCCTGGTGATTGGCTGACAGTCCATTACTACTAAAACAGATACAGCTGCATAGGATGCAATGAAGCAAAACTACTGCCTCAGGTGCCACACTAGCCCTGTGGTGTCTCCAGCTCTGAAGGCTGCATTTCAGGAGCCTGTGGACCTCGCCTGTCAGCCATGCATGGTTTCTGGTTAGCATGAATGGTGATGGTTTTCCTGTGGGTGACATCATCAATGCACTTTGTGATGTATGCAGTCACAGCCTCAGTACTTTCTTCAATGTCTGGTTGCTGCTGGTGGCACCCTGTTGAAAAATGTCCCAATAAAGGTCTTTGGGGTGTTATTTTCCTGATCACATGTAATGCATTTGGTCTTTTTGGGTTTAAGGCAGAGATGGTTGCTGCAAAATAATTGCTCAAAAGAAGCGAGGAAGATTTTATGCTTTAAAGGAGTACCAGTTGTGTATAAGTCAGTGGCATCAGCGTGCAGATGGATTTGAGAACTACCTTCAGCTTTGGCTGCATTCATGTGAATAGAGAAGAAAGTTGGGCCCTAGATTGGAACTGTGAGGCACCTTGCTTTCTTCAGCTTATCCAAATCTGGGTCGTGGGGGCAGCATCCCAGGTAGGCATTCCCAGACCATCCTCTTCCCAGCCACCTCCACCAGTTCCTCTGGTGGGACACCAAGGTGTTAGCAAACCAGCCTGAAGTTATACCGTATTGATCCGAATATAAGACATTCCATTTTCCATTGAAATTAATGTGGAGTGGGGCTGGGGGTGGGGTTGTCTTATAATCACTGCCTAGTTTTTTCTGTCGCCACAATGGAGAACTTTAACCCCTGATTAATAGGCTAATAATAACGCAGTCTGTTATTACAGTATTATTTAAATGATTTTCTCAAATTTTCAATAAAAATTGCTTCTTTAAAAAGTGAATTTAGTCATTTTTCTGAAGATTAGTCTTGAAAAGGGGAGGGAGTTGTCTTATAATTGGGGTTGTCCTATATTCGGGTCAATACGGTACTTCCTTCAGTGTGTTCTTGGTCAATCCGGGTGCCACCTGCCAGCAGGACAAGCCTGAAACACATTCCTAGGAATGCAATCAGGATGCATCCTCACCAGATGCCCAAACCATCTCAGCTGGCTCTTCTATCGTCTGAGGCAGACCTTTAGAGATACTACCATATTGACCCGAATATAGGACGAGGTTTGTTTCATTGAAAATGTGGGGTCATCTTATGGTCTAGTATTTTGGGTCATTATACAACTGCAACAGCAGAGAGCGCCATCGTTTTGTAAAAAGCAAAGTCAATACCGACCGGATCAGACTGGATTAAAGGTGGCTATTTAACAGACAACCATGTCAGAGTTTTGACCAGTGGTGACTGGTGACATTTTTTTTGGGTCGGGCGCATTTTTGCAAGTCAGTCTAACACTTCTCTGAAACAGGTAGTGCTGATTAAAACTAGCCGCTCAGATCACGGCCCAGACTCACCATGGGGAAATGTATGTCCAGTGGCCAAATCAGTCTACATCAACACTCAGGGCATGATGGTGCAGTCAGCCTAGCGGCTCGGTGCAGACCTCTGTCCAGGGTGAGGGCGCGTGCCTGGGAGGACGGACCGCAGCGTGCATCATGGAGCGAGGGGCCCACCGGTTGAGGCACGCCTCTTTACCCCCGGGACACAGGTACAGCAGAACCTCAGTCTGCTGTAGAGGTCTCAATCTCTGACCCAATAAATTATTACGTTAATTATTTCAGGTCGGGTCAGACAGAGAGAGAGAGAGACGGGAAAAGAGAAGCTGAGAGCTCACCCTTTAAAGATGTGACAGCAATGTTGCTGTCCATGGTTCTGATTCTGCAGTCTGTCAATAAATTATAAAGATCTTTTCTACTTGTTACAGTGTAGATTTTCATTGTTTGCTGTAAAATATGGTGAATGTAAGAAGCCCTGTGTGTGCCAGCTAGCAGCAGCAGCAGTGAGAGGACCTTTAGCGTGGCTGACTGCACAAGAGGAGAGGAGGACCCATCTAAATCCAGACATGACAAATTGTTATTTCTTCACGATATCTTAAATAAGCACTCATTGTGTAAGTTTTACATGTTCATTGTATTTTTAAAGTATTTTGGCATTGTTAACTAGCAACTAAGACAATCCACATTTAATTTCAGGCTCTGTGGGTGCGTGGCGTTCCACCGAGTTAGCTCCCGAATCTGGGAATTCCCAGCTGGTCCGTCCTATGTGGACTTTTGTAATATATTATTATTAAATTGTTTTATTTACGGTCCATGTTCTGAAAGTTTAGCGTTTAGTTTTTAACAAAATGTTTGAGTTGAACTATTGTCCACTGTGTGTGTAACATTTTTCCCTACATAACAAAATAAAACTCATGTCTGGTCAGGCAGAATGTTGCATGATGGTGTCGAGCAGGCCATTCCTTTTGAAGGAAACTAATTTCAGCTGTTTGTATTAAGTATCTGGTTCTATCAGTTGTTAAAGAAATCACATGACCATAAGTGAGGACTGGAATGTAAATAAATCAGTAACATTGATGAATTTTTCCACTTAGCTCATTCTTTACCACCAGACTAAAATCAATTCCCTCGTTGCTTCAGATGAAGCTCTGATCAGTTCCTCCATTTCTCACCCCGTCAGTTGTAAACAAGACAGATACTTCATTTACTCTGCTTGAGGCAGAGACTCATTCCCTAAAAAAAGGAGCATTCCACATAATTGTTTTAGTTAATTATTCACTGTTTTTTTAATGTATCCCCCAATGACTGGTACAATTAAAACACCAGTCAGGGGTCTTCATTTTGTACCCTAACAATACTTACCCAAAAGAAAACAGATTCTGTTTATTTTATTGACCTTTTTTACAGATACCCAGCTTTCCATAGAGAACTGATGATGATGTAACTGCCAGAGGGAGCTGCAGCATTTTGAATTGCTAAAATTGTAGAATAAAAAAATTCAGCCCTTATAATTATTTATTATTATCGTATTCGCCTCGCCTCGCCTTCTTCCGCTTATCCGGGTCCGGGTCGCGGGGGCAGCATTCCAAGTCGGGCAGCCCAGGCCACCTTCTCCCCGGCCAAGTCCACCAGCTCCTCAGCTGGGACGCCCAGGCGTTCCCAGGCCAAACCGAAGATATATTTCCTCCAGCTTGTCCTGGGTCGACCTGGGGGCCTCCTGCCGGCAGGACATGCCCAGAACACCTCCCGAGGGAGGCGTCCAGGAGGCATCCTTACCAGATGCCCGAACCATCTCAACTGGCTCCTTTCAATATGGAGGAGCAGCAACTCTACTCCGAGTCTCTCCCGGATGTCCGAGCTTCTTACCCTATCCCTAAGGCTGAGCCCGGCCACCCTGCGGAGGAAACTCATTTCAGCCGCTTGTATCCGCGATCTCGTTCTTTCGGTCATTACCCAAAGCTCATGACCATAGGTGAGGATTGGGGCGTAGACCGACCGGTAAATCGAGAGCCTTGCTTTCTGGCTCAGCTCCCTCTTCACCACAACAGACCGGTTCAGTGTCCGCATCACTGCAGACGCTGCCCCAATCCGCCTGTCGATCTCCCGCTCCCTCCTTCCCTCACTCGTGAACAAGACCCCGAGATACTTGAACTCCTCCACTTGAGGCAGGACCTCTCTCCTGACCTGGAGTTGGCAAGCCACCTTTTTCCGGTCAAGAACCATGGCCTCAGACTTGGAGGTGCTGATCCTCATCCCAGCCGCTTCACACTCGGCTGCGAACCTCCCCAGCAAGAGCTGTAGGTCAGAGCTCGATGAAGCTAGGAGGACCACATCATCCGCAAAAAGCAGAGACGCAATTCTCCTGTCACCAAACTCAACCCCCTCCACACCACGGCTGCGCCTAGAAATCCTGTCCATAAAGGTTATGAACAGGACCGGTGACAAAGGGCAGCCCTGGCGGAGTCCAACCCTCACTGGGAACAGGTCCGACTTACTGCCGGCTATGCGGACCAGACTCACACTCCTCTGGTACAGGGACTGAATGGCCCTTAACAAAAGACCATCAACCCCGTACTACTGGGGCGCCCCCCACAGGGTGCCCCTGGGGACACGGTCATAAGCCTTCTCCAAATCCACAAAACACATGTGGATTGGTTGGGCAAACTCCCATGACCCCTCCATCACCCTAGCGAGGGTAAGGAGCTGGTCCACAGTTCCACGACCAGGACGAAAACCACATTGCTCCTCTTCTATCTGAGGTTCAACTATCGACCGGACCCTCCTCTCCAGTACCCTGGAGTAGACCTTTCCAGGGAGGCTGAGGAGTGTGATCCCCCTATAGTTGGAACACACCCTCTGGTCCCCCTTCTTAAAAATGGGAACCACCACCTTAGTCTGCCACTCAACAGGAACTGCCCCCGATGACCACGCAATGTTGCAGAGACGTGTCAACCACGACAGTCCTACAACATCCATCGCCTTGAGGTACCCAGGTCGGATCTCATCCACCCCTGGGGCTCCGCCGCTGCGTAGTTGTTTGACTACCTCAGCGACTTCTGCCCCAGAGATTGGACAGTCCGTCCCCAGGTCTCCCAGCTCTGGTTCCTCCTCGGAATGCGCGTCGGTGGGATTGAGGAGCTCCTCAAAGTATTCCTTCCACCGTCCGACTATAGCCCCAGTTGATGTCAGCAGCTCCCCGTCCCCACTGTAAACAGTGTGAGCAAGTTGCTGCCTTCCTCTCCTGAGGCGCCGGATGGTTTGCCAGAACCTCTTTGGAGCCGATCGATAGTCTTTTTCCATGGCCTCGCCAAACTCCTCCCACGCCCGAGATTTTGCCTCGGCAACTGCCACTGCTGCACTTCGCTTGGCCCGCCGGTACCTGTCTGCTGCCTCTGGAGACCCACAGACCAGCCACGCCCTGTAGGCCTCCTTCTTCAGCCTGACGGCTCCCCTAACCTCTGGTGTCCACCAGCGGGTACGGGGGTTACCGCCACGACTGGCACCGGCTACCTTGCGACCACAGCTAGCAACAGCCGCCTTAACAATCGCAGAGCGGAACAAGGCCCATTCGGACTCAATGTCCCCCACTGCTCTCGGGACGCGGTCGAAGCTCTGCCGGAGGTGGGAGTTGAAGACCATCTTGACAGGCTCTTCTGCCAGGCGTTCCCAGCAGACCCTCACTATACGTTTGGGTCTACCAGGTCTGCGCGGCATCTTCCCCTGCCATCTGATCCAACTCACCACCAGGTGGTGATCAGTTGACAGCTCCGCTCCTCTCTTCACCCGAGTGTCCAAAACATACGGTCTCAGGTCAGATGATACAACTATAAAGTCAATCATCGACCTGTAACCTAGGCTGCCCTGGTACCAGGTGTACCGATGGGCATCCTTATGTTCGAACATGGTGTTCGTTATGGCCAAACTGCGACTTGCACAGAAGTCCAATAACAGAACACCACTCAGATTCAGATTGGGCGGGCCGTTCCTCCCAATCACGCCCCTCCAGGTCATGCTGTCATTGCCCACGTGAGCATTGAAGTCTCCCAGCAGGACTATGGAGTCCCCAGTAGGAGCGCTATCCAGCACTCGTCCCAGAGACTCCAAAAAGGGTGGGTACTCTGAACTGCTATTTGGTGCATAAGCACAAACAACAGTCAGGACCCGTTCCCCAACCCGAAGGCGTAGGGAAGCTGCCCTTTCATCCCCCGGAGAAAACCCCAACATACAGGCAGAGAGTCTTGGGGCTAACTTAATTATTATCGTATTTCCCTACTAATTTCCGATGAACATAAAACTAAAAAGTCGTTTGTCCCTGAAGAACTTGAAGCCAGGATGTTTGTCTGAGAAAGGGGACTTTGATCTTTTTTCAAGCTTTTTTTTTTTTTTTTTAAACCAGGAACAGTTTTTTCCAACAACAAAAATGAAAAGTCAAATAAATGTCTTGGAATCAAATTTTCACCAAAGCAGAAAGAGCCTTGTTGTAAATCAAAGTAAAAAAAAGTAGTAGGACATTACAGTAGGATCCTCTTTGTAAATCAAACTAATCTGGACCTCTCACTAAACCAAACCTCGTGGTGGGCCGTCCACCAGCAAGGCCTTTTCTGCTGGCCTAAACTTACTCAGAAAAGTAAATGCATTTCTTCTTTTTGGAAATATTTGAAAGACAATTATTCTCCCTGGTCTGTTCTCAATTATGTCATATTATATCCACTTGGTTGCATCGCTTCCTGTGTTAAATACTAAGGTAGGGTTTTATCCAATCAGATTTCAGCTAGCTTGTGTTGCCAGGCAATTTCAAGTCTGCCTGAGGCTTTTAGAACCAACAGAGCAGGCTGCTGTCCGCTGTAAGGGAACAGAAACGGTCAGTTGCGATAGACAATCAGTTCTCGAGTTTGCGACTTCCAGGCCAGCGAGACGGTGTTACGTTCATGTTGACATGAACATGTCCTGTAATTGGATAAACACTTGTTTAAGCCTGAAGGGCAGTATTATGCAAATTATCTTTACTAAACCTGGAGATTTGTTAGCTGGGTGGGGAGAATTTTTTCAAGTCAGTTTTCAGATGCGCAAAACCCCACATATCCCCACTAGAACAGCAAAAATATTTTCATCTGACTGAAGATGTTGCTGGTAAAAATCCCTACCACCAATTCACTAAAAATGTGGTGCAATTAGGCCTACTTATTATGAGCGAGTACACCTGTATCTGTTCAACCATCTATGGTGTACGCCCTCTGCTGTCCTGGTGAAGAAATGCTACACAACACTGACGGAGAAGTATAAATCCAAAACGTTTCCATCAATATGTGTGTGTGTGTGTGTGTGTGTGTGTGTGTGTGTGTGTGTGTGAGCGAGCACAAATGTGCTGTTGGAAAACTAAACTAGCCTTAAGTTAAGGTTGTACCAGAAACCTTTATGCCAGACACTGGGCTTTCTGTTTTATTGTGAAAAAAATTCTCTAGTCAGTTCCTCACAGAAACAACTAATAAATAAAAACACCTTCATATCTTGTTCTGAAAACAAAATTATATTTTGTATATTATGAAAATGGCTGCATGGTGGCGCAGTTGGTTAGCACTGTTGCCTCGCAGCAAGGAGGTCGTGGGTTCGCGTCCCGGCTCTGCGGCCTCTCTGCGTGGAGTTTGCATGTTCTCCCCGTGCGTGCGTGGGTTTTCTCCGGGTACTCCGGTTTCCTCCCACAGTCCAAAGACATGACTGTCAGGCTAATTGGGCTGGTAAATTGTCCTTAGGTGTGAGTGGGTGTGTGGTTGTTTGTCTCGTTCGTCTCTGTGTATCCCTGCGATGGACTGGCGACCTGTCCAGGGTGTCCCCCGCCTCTCGCCCCTTGACCGCTGGAGATAGGCACCAGCTGCCCCACGACCCTCTGTGGAGGAATAAGCGGCTACAGAAAATGGATGGATGGATGGATATTATGAAAATACAGTATACATACAGCATCCTTATCCTGCAGCTTTAATTAATGGTAAACCTCCAAAAGCAACCTAGTTAGGTCCAACTGCACTGAAAGCAGCAACACAAAGGAATTAAATTCACTGATCTTTGTTCAGAACCATCCGTCCGTTTGACTAGAACTGATTTTCTGACTGAGTCCTGGTGGTTTTGTGTGTCTTTTCAGTGTTAAACGTATCCATAATGAAAGCCACCAAAGCCTCACGGAGCCACCATTTAGCAGGAATGACTCCACTGACCTTTGACACAACCCGACAGGTTCTTGATGGCAGTGATGCTAAGTAGAGCATGATGTTGTTTGACATGTTAAAGCCGGTGATGTGACAGCTCTATTAAAGCAGAGGCAAACGGTTTGTGCCTCGCAGCAGGAGGGCGAACGAGTGTTTGTTCTGAACATCACGAAGAAAACATAAAACTTATTTTGTCCTTTGCAACTCCATAAAAACCCTTCCACCCTGTCCAGCCTCCTGGTGGAAGATGAAATATTCATGTCATGCATTTTGGAAGAAAAGCTTTAAAAAGGGTTTATTTTTCATCCTTCTTCATTTCAGCTTGAAAACAATGCTCATTCTACCCCCCCACCCCCTAGGTCATAGATAAACCAGACTTCATTCAGCGTTTGTCTCCTGCTGATTTTCTACCAAACACTACATGACAGCTCAGGTTATATCCTTTTAAAATCCCTCCTTTAATAACTTTTTGCAGCCAGACTCCCATCACATTTGACAACCTACACAGTACACAATGGGCAACAAATAAAGAGTGTGTGGCATTTTGGTTGTGTAGTTTTTGTACAGAAGGTGTTGATTATTGGTGGGTGTAACCAAGGCAAACAATGACCTGCCCAAGATGAAGTTTTTGAGCAAAGGACACGTTGTGTGGGTCATCTACTTGTTTACACTGAAGCTTGTGAATTGTTTTTAAGTAATGAGGTATGCCACTTCAGATGGATGAAAGGCCACTTCAGGGATCCATCTCTGTTGTTTGGAATGTCATTACATTCTAAGAGACTTGGAATGCAGACATTTCGATGCCACTCTCTTACCTCCTGGCTGCTTCTTCTACTCCAGCACACGTTGTCAGTGTATATGAAGCAGTTGGACTTTGATCATTAAAAACTTGAAGGATTGTAAAAGTGACCTGTTGATCTAAAATAGCATCTTTTCACACCGTTGTTTCTGTAACCAGCTGGCTAAACCTTTACGAGGCATCTTTAGAGCAGGACCGATTCAGATTTCTGTGTCATTTCACTTAAAGCAGAGCTGGAACTAGGAGAACAGATATTCCTTCAAAACAGGCTTCACAACCTGGAGAGCTGAATCTGTGTGAGATGAAATTGAAGCTTGGATTACTGGCAATCCTTGCATCCTGGCAAACAAAGTCCTCGCCTCGCCTTCCTCCGCTTATCCGGGTCCGGGTTGTGGGGGCAGCATCCCAAGTCGGGCATCCCAGGCCATCCTCTCCCCGGCCAAGTCCACCAGCTCCTCAGCTGGAACACCCAGGCGTTCCCAGGCCAAACTGAAGATGTGTTTCCTCCAGCTTGTCCTGGGTCGACCCGGAGGTCTCCCGCCAGCAGGACATGCCCAAAACACCTCCCGAGGGAGGCGTCCAGGAGGCATCCTGACCATGTGCCTGAACCACCTTAACTGGCTCCTTTCGACGTGCAAACAAAGTCCACAAAGCAAAAAACAAAGGGGGTATGAAACACTGTCTTGCTGTTTAATTGATGCACACCTTACCAGCAATCTAAATGGAAGCTTCTGAACTATCGGATTGATGCCTCTTGCAGGAAAACCAAACCAGGAAGGTCACCCTAAGACTTAGCTGACTGAAGTATCACCAGTAAACGACCTAGCTAGTTGAGAAAAGTGTTACCTTTCTAAAGGTATCAAGTCGTTTCTAACAAACATCTAACATAGATTTCATTAAGTCTGGCCCGTATCATTATGTCTGTATGAGTGTGTATTGCTCTTAGCTGCTCCACGTGCTGTGCTTACTTTAGCCAAGCCACTCAAACAGAATCTAGATTCTCCTCATCTGTTAATGGTAATGACATCGGTTTCCATGTTTTCTGACTTATCTATCATGTTGCAACGTTGAGTTCTCACCTTAAACCTGCCAGAAAGAGCAAAAAACGGCGTCCATCTGTCTCCTAGTACAGCCAGTGAGAAGCTCTTCCAGATTTCAGACCCAGGTTTCAAACAGTTTTTTTCACTCCAGCCCGCTATGAGGTCATAGTGATCCGGACTTGCTTATATGGTAAATTCTCCTCCCACATGCACGTTCACGACACCTGGAGCGAGGCAGTGCCGCCGCCATTGCCCATAGACCGTGTAGTGTTTAGTTTCAGTTTCGTTTCTCTTTCACGCGACGGCACTGCCCCCTGCTGCAGCAGAAGTGTCAGGCTGCCAAATAAGGAGAAACCCAGCAGAACCGGAAGGCGGCGCTTTCTTCTGATCTCTGAGTTGCTCGTTAGGAAATAATTACAGCATATTTTGAGTTATAATGGTGCAACGCTAATCTAGAGGCATCAAAGATTACACCTGTTTAATATGAAGTGATTTAAATATGGAGTCACAGGCACTTTAAGCTTCAGGCTGAATTCTTTATCAGAAAAAAACAAGAAGCCCTTTTATTGTTTCTGCTTTGACTGCAGCGGACTCTGTTGATAAGACACTCAGAAACAGCATGTGTACATGAAATGAACTGTTTGTTCACCTCTTTTTTTAACATGACTTTATGAACTTTGTCAAAGAAATGTTTTGTTAACAAGAAATTCTTCGAATAAAAGCAACTTTTACAGAGAGTCACGTTTTCCCAAAATGATAAATAAAATCTGACAAACGTTCAATAAGGAAGCATTAGATAACAGTAATGATACCTGGGACACTACTTGTGTTTAGACATGGATGGTAGCATTTTGCTAATAATAAAAGTAATGCTACTATATGTACTTTGTACAGTGATGGAGAAGATGAAAAAGGCTCAGTTGTGAAATCAGGAGTTTTTGTCCAGATGATGAAATGGTAAATGGCTTGTATTTCTAGAGTGCTGAACACTCTCCAAAGCGCTGTACAACACATACAGTCACTACACTCACATTCACACACTGGTGGTGATAAACTACACTGTAGTCTCAGCTGCCCTGGGGCACTCTGACAGAGGTGGGGCTGCCATGCACCGGCGCCCTTCCAAGACCCTCTGACCACCACCAGTAGGCAAGTTGAATGAAGTGTCTTGCCCAAGGACACAAAGACAATCTAACCCAGCCGGAGCTGGGGATCGAACTGGCGACCCTCCGGTTGCCAGACCGGCCACTCTACCAACTACCCATTTTGTATGGTGGGATATATGAAAGGCTTGATCAAGTGATATCACTCAGAGAACAAAAGCCAGCAACAGTAAGTATGAAAAAACCAACCAATTTTTTTTATTAACTGTTGGTTGAATAAATATGAACCTTAAACATGATGTATAACAAATGAAAAAAACAATAAATAATAATTTAAAAGACTCTGGAAAAATATCTAAAGTAAATAAACAAAAGATATAATTTTAAAGTACACTAAATACTGACTCAAGGTCACTTGAGTTATTTTTTACTGTCAGCAAATGATAGGAACAGCTGAAGGCAGGAACATAAGCAAAGAAAACAATATGGTTCATTGACCAACTCAAGACTGTTAACGAGCAGAAAACAAATAATAGTCGGTTAAACTACAACTCCTGCTCATAAGACAGACTGCTGATGTCAGAGATTTTTGATGCAGTCCGATATAATCCGATATCAGACCTATTTCTGATATCAATATCAGAATGGGACATCCCTAACAGAAATGGTTCAAGAGGACATGAAAACAGTGAGGTGTCAGTATATCAGCTGATGAAACAAAAGACCTACAGGTAAAAGAAAAAGTGTCACTAGTCATCAGATGTTATTACAGAGGGGTCAGACATGAGGGATTTCTTGACTTCATGAAATGACAGTCGGTGCAGCAGGGCTAGAATATTGCACCTTATTGGTCAGGGCTACCACGACACTGCAGTCATGATTGGCACGCTCTATGGTATTTGTTCCCAAATTTTATGAGCACTGTGCTCATTGTTTGAACCTTTTATTATTATTATTATTGACAGAGTGAAAGCAGTCTCTAAGGCTGATTGATTTTTCTCATTTTTTCAAAAACTACATTGTTTTCTGTCTGAATAATATGTGCATCCAAAATGGTGTTAGAAATGTAGGAGGGTCAGCCTCATTAACGCTGTTAAGCTAAGTGACACTAGGCATGCTTACAGGTTGCTGCAACCTGCTTGACAGTCTCCCAGCTGTGAACCATTTCCTGCGAGAACTTGGTCTGGAAAGTCATGGTGATGGGGCAGTAGATGCTCAGAGCTTATGGCCTAAATTGATTTCAGCTTTAGTGGACTTTTGATTACTTTCAAGAAAGTTCTGGGTCAGTCCAAGTTTTTGTCAAACATGCTACACTCTCCCTCACTGAGCAGTAAGTGAGGCTGTGTGAAGAGAGGTGGAGAAAATGGCTGTAAAGTGTGACTTTAGACATGCTTTCAGTCCAGTGCTCGATTCAAAAACTGGTGAACTGCAAAGATGTTTTTCTAAGCCCAACTCTAGAATCATGAATGAAATCCAATGCCTTCTCCCTCAAAGCATCACCTTTTTAAAAGTGGTTCTTTTGTCATTTTTCAAGATTTCTGATTCAAATGTTGATGACTTGACCAATGAACTGTTTCAGATCAAGAAAGTTCAGGACAGGATTGAAAAAGTGGAATGAAGAGGCGTACTAAGCTTCTAGAATTTAGTCCTAAAACCATTCAAGGAGGTGTTTCATGAACTGTGAACTAGTGAGCAGTGCTTTATGTGGACAAAGCTTTCAGCCTTAAGATTGATTAAAGCTCCCTTGGGAAGAGCAATGACAGATAAGTGTTTGAGTCATTTTGGGGTGCTGAGCATGAGCATTGAGTTCTGATGAACAAACTCATTAGACCTGAATGATCTATGAGATGTTCAGTTCCCATAAATATGGTCAATTGTCTTCTCTATCAAACACATCATAGAGAGGCTTAAGCTGTCATGTTGAATTACTGCTGAGTTGAACTGTAACTACGGGTGTTTTCATACCTGTGTCTAATTTCCTCTGGTCTAGTTTGTTTGGTGAGTTTATTTTGAAGAATTTGACACAAATGATTGTAGTGTAAAATGCTTTGTAGTCCATGAGCCATGATTTTGGATTAAGACTATTGTAGTCAAGAAGAGCGGTCTCACATCGTGTCCCAGAGGCACTTGTCTGCACCACGGCACTGAACATTGGTGTTTAGTTACAGATGAGTCGACATTGTGGAGTCATTTATGACACAGAAATTATGACAGTATGCTGAACAGATACTAGTACGACAAACTAAAACAACCGTTAATACACGGACGAGGAGAGTTCCTGAGTTTCATTGTGGAATATTTACATAATAAAGCTGTTAGACTATTCTAATAAATAGTTCACTTACATATTGTTGAAGAATTAAAAGATTGTCCCACATAGAGTATGCATGAGGAGTGAGAGTGGGTGTACAGAGTCTATTGTGTATCTTGGTATGTTTGTTAGATAGTGTGTGCATCAGGGTGGGAATGTGCAATTGTGTCTGTGTGTAACTGTTTATCTGTCGGGTCTTGTCTTCCCCCCTTCTGTGACATAATAATAATAATAATAATAATAATAATAATAATAATAATAATAATAATAATAATAATAATAATAATAATAATAATCTTTATTTATAAAGCGCCTTTCATGCAGAAAAAGAAACTGTAACTCAAGGTGCATGTATAGGACATGCTAGACCCTCCTCTGTTGAGACTATCCTCTCTGACTGCGCCTCAGCATTGGGTGGTGCTTTTGTCCACCTGCATATTGGGGTGTCTCGGGGTCTGGGGCTGGGTGCTGTCTGCCCCCTGGTGCAGTCGGGCCTCTGCTGGGGCCGGTTTGCCAGTGGGTCTCGGGTCTCCGGTTCTGGGCTGGATCTGCACTGGGTGGCCGGCTGTGGGCGGTGCCTGTGAGCCCCTTGTCGTGGCCCGCGGTGGTTCTAGCGCTGCAGCTGCCGGGTGACCCACACGGGGTGAGCCTCTGCGCTCTCTGGGGAGAGTTTAGCGGCTGTCCTGGCGGTGGTCTCCCTGGGGTGTCTGTGCCCTGGGTGGCTTCTGGGCGTCTGGGGCTCGGACCTCCTCCGCGTCCTCCATGGGCCTTGGGGGCGGGACTGTGGCTCCTCGAACTTATTATTGAATATTACTAGAGAAACCTTACATACACAAGTGCGCATACACACACAGGTGATCACAAGGTGTTCACATAAAGACAGACTCAGGTGTTTTCAGACACATTGACTGGGGCTGTGGTTGACACTGTACTCATCTTGAATTAGTCTTTACCGTATACATTTTAAGGATATCACAACTGTTGTGAATTCATATGCTGTTTGTTGCTGTTGTATCTTTTCTCCCTGTTTTGTTTGTTTGTTTGTTTGTGCTTTATTTGCAGGTCTAGAAGTGGATTCTTCACGTCTCTTGTTCTCTTCTTTTTCTGTTTACTTTCTCCCCCACTCTTCTTTCTGTACCCTTCTTCTTTTCAGTCTCCGTGTCCATTGGGATTCAAATCAAACAAAAAAACAATTCTAATAATATGTTTAAAATGTATATTTAAATATGTCAGGTGGAGCATTATGGCTGTAACGCCTCACCTGGAACAGCAACACTGTTGGGCTTGTTCCTGGCACTCAGACATCTATTCTGTTTGCTCTACAGCCAGACAGGACACGGGGTAAAAAAAAAGATAGTCCCACAAAACTCAATGGTAGTTCTGACCACATACAGACCAAAAGAAGCACTTCATACTTCCTGTTCTCAATTCCCATGAGATACTGTCTGTGACTATCAGACAATTGAGCAAGCATCATTCAAAGGTGATCAACTTCAGCAACCTACCCTGTGAGACCAGAAGTATTGTCAGGTATGTGGTGCTTCCACGGTGCAGCTCTGATGTTTCCTGTGGGACCCAGGCTTTAGAAAAGCGCTAAGCGAGACATTTCCATTGACACATTTTAAATCCGGTGGTTGGCTGCCTGTTCACACCGACCTGACTGCACCATGTACCTGCCAAGCCAATTTACCCTTGTGTGTGTTGACTGTTATGTTTCAGAGGTGCACATAATTAGTCCGTCAGTACGCATGCATACCAAACATCATGCATGCATACCAGACATCATGCATGCATACCAAACATCATGCATGCATACCAGAACCTGCCTGAACGCACCTTTGCAGACTGGTGCTTTTGCGGTCCCAATGGCTCATCCCATGATCTGATGAGCTTCACATCCTGTTGCAGTGCAGCGAATGAGTGCTCACATGGCCTCTGAAGCCAGTAGACACACATGCGCACGACCTCCAACACACACACTTGCAGCAACTCCCAACATGTGCACAACACAGTGACACACACACACACACGTATCATCTCCAACACACTCACACGACACCGGTAACTCACACACAAGCGCAGCATGTCTGACACATGCACGCAAATCCCACGTGTGCACCCCTGGTTATGAAGCTGTTCATACCTTACATACTGGCTCAGGGGTGTAACAATGGTGGGTTGGCTTTAACCACCATGCTGCCTTGGTCCTTTTAGAAATATTTTGGGGCTGATTTGAGTTATTTTGTGAATAGTGGCTTGTATTGAATTCTCCTGGATAAACTCGATGAGAACTGAACTACATAGGATGTCAACCAGCTTCTGTGTGACTGCTCTGCCTATTGGTGAACCAGAGTTGGTCTGAGGCAGCTGCTCAGTTTGAAGTTTTGTTGTGTCAGGGTAAATCCAGACAGTCTTGTCACATTTTGTCGCTGCTGGGCAGAAGCCTTGTATTTCTAAAAAGTGCAAATTTTCAGGAAATGAAAGAATCATGTATATTTTACAAATAAGAAACTCTGGGGAGTCACAAGATATTTATGAAACTTCTCTTTGAAAAGTCATTCATTAAACCTCTGATAGATGTGAAACATGACCAATAGAGATGATTTATGTAAAAAAAAATGATCAGAAATAGACATGAGGTTTAAGTTGTTTGAAAGCTTAGATCTCTGCATTTGAATCATTCATGTACAAATTGAATGATGAAAGCTCCTTGTTGTTAGCATTTCTCTGCTGTTGCTTGCACAAAAACATAAAGTTCACACAAAATATATAGATAGTACAAAAGTAGAAAGATTGAACATTCTTTTGCATTTCTCTTCTCTTAAGCCATTGTTTTTATCTTCATTCACAAGCTGTGCTGACAGGAGATGTTGTACATGTCCTGAAGACTTCCAAACAATGCTTGTTGATAATCAGCAGCCTCACAAAAAATATATGCTGACGGAGTTTGAGCCAAGAACTACGGCACTGACTTCCTGTTTTGGGAAGAAGAGATACAATCTGCATCCTTTCAGGCTCCACATGTTAAGGTGCTTCTCGAGTCTTTCTAATTGTCTTTCTGGGTTGTTGTCTTGGTCTCTGGATGTTTAGCACCTATCTGACATCCTCTCTCAGCTTCCTCCCCAGCTGTGGCTGCAACAGACCCACTGCTCTGGCTGATGATGACATGATGGGAAACTTTCCTGCAGGCCTCCTTTCAGGGTTTGTACAACAAGATAAGATCCACGTGAAGGACAACAATTTTCTTAAAAGATTTCTTGGCAAATTAAAATTCATATTGATTTCTCTTGCTGCTCTACGTTCTGAAAAACAGATCCTCACTGCAGTAGATTTGTTGCTGATTGTAGACGACGTGCTGTTTTTTTCCTGTCCTTGCTGTGTGGAGTAAAACTGTCTCTACAGTTTATTCTACACATTAATGCAGTAAATCAGCAAAATGATGATCAAAATAAAAATGAATAGAGAAAAGAGAGTATTATGAAATCATAGTTTTATTGTTTCTTATGTTGTTTGACTGACTGCTAAAATTATGCAGGCAGGAAGTGATAAAAGGTCATTTTTAAACAAAACAAGAGAAAAGGTGGGAAAGCAAAAACGTGTATAGTAAAACAAAACTGACTTGAACAGAAGAACGCAAAGCAACTACAAATATATGATTTAATTATCAACTATTAGTATAATAGTCTGAGCAGGGATTACATAGTGACTGAGACTGAAGTGTGTTCCTGCTCAGGTCCTTTCAGCCAATAGCAGCTTTGAAATGAACCATTAAAGTTTTAGAAATCCATGTTCACTATGAAAATACTCATGCTGCTTTAAAATAATTTAAATTGATTCATATTCCTAATTTACATAATTAGATTTTTATAATAAAAATACTTATACAAGAACAAACAGGCCAACAAAGAAAGTTGCAAAGCAGAAAGAAGCTACTGTGGTGAAAGAATCAGCCACTTTGAAAGACTTTCTTTCCTTTACATCCTTAAATAAAAACAGAAAATTTTTCTCACCAGCTTTACTTATCCAACTGAATTACAGTTCAGAAAAATTCCAGAATTTGAGAATTACTATTTGAGAAGAACTGGATTAATCTAATAGATATTTGTAGTCTCGCTTTCCTCTGCTTATCCAGGTCCGGGTCGCGGGGGCAGCATCCCAAGTCGGGCACCCCAAGCCATCCTCTCCCCGGCCAGGTCCACCAGCTGCTCAGCTGGGACGCCCAGATGTTCCCAGGCCAACCTGAAGATGTTTTCCCTCCAGCTTGTCCTGGGTCGACTCAGGGGCCTCCTGCCGGCAGGACATGCCCAAAACACCTCCTGAGGGAGGCGTCCTGACCAGATGCCCGATCCACCTCATCTGGCTCTTTTTCGGCTGCTTGTATCCGCGATCTCGTTCTTTCGGTCATTACCCAAAGCTCATGACCATAGGTGAGGATTGGGACGTAGACCGACCGGTAAATCGAGAGCCTTGCTTTCCGGTTCAGCTCCTTCTTCACCACGACAGATCGGCTCAGCGTCCGCGTCACTGCAGACGCTGCCCCAATCCGCCTGTCGATCTCCCGCTCCGTCCTGCCCTCACTCGTGAACAAGACCCCGAAATACTTAAACTCCTCCACTTGGGGTAGGACCTCTCTCCTGACCTGGAGATGGCAATCCACCCTTTTCCGGCCGCTACAGGAAACTAAAAGATTCAGTCAAATACGAACCATTCCTGATGGCTGAGGTGGTGCTGACTGAAGTACCAGATTCCTCCTCTCTGTTCCTCCTGTTGTGGCAGGTGTAATGAACATTGACGTTATTTCTAAGTATCTGGTCCAGATCAAGAAATGGATTATGTTTGTGTGACAATTGACCTTTTTCTTACCAGCTCACACCCTCTTTCAAAAAGATTCCCCCTCAGGAGGTCATAAATTCCTGCCTTGGTGTCGAAGAACCCTCCTTTCATCTTTCTGTGACAGTAAAGATAATGCGGATGCTAATTTACAGCTTGGTGACACTTGTTCAAATAACTTTTCAGGATGTGATCAAAAGGAGTTCGATCACCCACAGACTAGAGGGAGCCATGAGGCCCCCCTCACCCCTCTCTGGCTTATCAAAAGTCTGCAGTCCATCTCACTCTGTGGGAAGAACCTCAC
>SSNR01000695.1:41315-75904 GCA_006937965.1 Callopanchax toddi | reverse complement strand
AAAAAAAACTATACATAAAATTTACAAATGTACGTATTGCTGTATTAGCAATAAAAATTACGTGATTGGTTTTTCTACTGTATGCTAAGTATATATTTGATCTAGCTTGAATGCAGAAAAACATCACACAGCTCTTTCCTAGTTGTTGGAACATGTTTGGATACGTTTTCTGCAACTGTCAAATTATTTTGTAAGAAAGGCAAGGCGTGACTTTAAGTCACATGAATTGTGCTGTCAGTGATGTAACTTCCGGGAATTTGATGCAGTTTGAACGCACATAAATACATTTACTTGTATTCAAAGCTCTTTCTCTGTTTTAGAATATCTTTGAATGAGTTTTTCGTAACTTTAAATAAAGAATTTTCTAAAAAGAAGGCGGCGTGACTCTAAGTCACGTGACTTCCGGGTAAAAAAAAATCACTTCCGGTAATTTACGTCATGGAGGTTCATGCGACGTCATGGAGCTCCGTGCGCCATTTTGATGCAGCTGGGTACTCTTGAAGATTTTTGAAATGGGTGGGGGCCAGCTTCACGGAGGTGTGGAAGCGTTCCTTCCTACAGCGGGGATGTTTCAGTCTCTGACTCACAGACTCATGCAGGGGGTGATGTGGGTTGGTCATGATCGACATCAGCTTTGCTATCATCCTCCTCTCACCCACCACCACCACAGATTCCAGAGGACCTCCCAGCACAGAGCTAGACTTCCTCACCAGTTTGTCGATTCTGTGTCTGTCCCTGTCGGTGCAGCCACTCCCCCAGCAGGCCACTGCATAGAAAAGGGTGGTTGTGACCACTGAGTCGTAGAAGGTTTAGCAAGATCCTGCAGACTCCAAAGAACCTCAGTCTCCTCAACAGGTGGAGTCGGCTCTGGCCCTTCCTACAGGACATCTGTGTTTGTAGACCAGTCTGGTTTATTGTTGAGGTGAACTTATAAGAGTTCACTACCTCAATGACTTCTCCCTGGATGTTCACTGGTGTTGCAGGAGGTGACTTCTTCCTGAAGTCTATTACAATTAAATTCAATACATGGTGCTGTCGGTCTCAAGTGTAGCTAGCTTGATTTAGTGACTTTGTTAAGGTTTTCCTTCCACTCCAGCACACCAAAACTTTTGTTAACCAAAACTCAAAAAACCAGTCAGAGCCTGAAGCAGTGCTTCCTTCAGGTTTCACAGTGTAACAGCACGAGTAGCCTGACACCAGGAAGGCAGAATAAATAATAGATGTGTGTTACATCACTTCACTAAATGAATAATTAAAAGCAGACCTTCCACTAAATGGAAAGCAAGCCTTATTACTGTCTTTCTCAGTAGCTTTGGTGCATTTCTCACATTATTATTAACATTTGCACAACAGCTTGTGCTTCTCTCACAACAATTAGTACAAACCGCAAAACCTAGTTGATAACCTGAAAAAGCATCACTTCCTCCAAATGGATAAGTCATCCCTCAAAAGCAAGTTTTCATGTCAATAACAGAAGAAGTTTCATCAAAATGAAAAGTCCTGACTCCATTGGTTATGAACAAGATAGTCAAATGGATCCGTCGTGTTTTCATTATCAGACTTCACTCTGAAGTGTTTTCTACTGCAAAAAAACACAACCTGAAAAGTCTCCAGACAGACCTATACACTGTCCACACAGCTATTTAAAATCTAGTTATTTACTGAAGAGAACAAGTCCCTGAATATGTATGATTCACATTTTTACTACATTAAGATCTTTGATGTTCTAATTTGTTCACAACATTGTGCAAAAGCAAAGTCCAAACTTATTAACATCAAACATAAGAAACGCCCTTTAGGTAGAGCCACTGTAAACAATACTGCTGTAAGGATTAGAACTGGAACATGTAGCATGCTGAGTTCTGGAGATCACGCTTCATGTCTGTCCTCCGCCAGAGGAGCACTCTGGCCATCTCTAAGCCTTAATGCATTGTTTGCATTCATAATTTCACAAATGACTTCCTGTTGCTGCAGAGTAAAAAGGTCCCTCTTCCACCTCTGAGAGGTTGTCCTATGTGGTGCAGAGTAAAACTACAGTAATATCTGCAGTAACATGAGACATACTTGTAGAACAGTACCATACTGTAAGTATAGTAAATCTCTATGTACATTACTTACTTTACACTAAAATGCAGTAAGTCCGTTCTGCAGTAAAGCTGTGAGTAAAATGAGCTTCATGTAGACACACTGACATTAGAACAGATTGTTTAGTGCTGACTTACTGTCCCACATACACACCTGGTGTCTGGACCACATGTTTGAATCATCAAATTTACAGTGCTTCTCCCAACATTTGACTGCACCCTTCCTTTATCCTCAGCCGCTGTACGGCTCTGATTGACAACATGGTCCACAGCTGTAGTACTGAAATGGTACACACTATGTCCCACTTGGTTCATATAGGCATGCCAATTGAAGGTTGATGGGATTCAGCTCTGAATGGCTGATTGTTGCTTACAACTAATGCTTCACACACTCCTCATCAGTGAAAGCTGAGCTTCACATGAGAGAAACTGCTCGATCTGGGAGACATTTTCAGGAAAAAATGATCAAGAAACAGATTTAACTGTGACTGGTCCAGAAAACTCCGGTTCAGGTAAAGTTCCTCCAGGTCAGACTCCATCACGACCAGCGCCTCAACACACACTAAGCTCACAGGTTTGGATGAATAAACACTCACTTGAATATTTCTCCTGAAAAATGTTCTGTTTCTGGATCATTTTTCACCGCAGTCGCCATGATCGACAGCCATCAGTCTCCCTCGTCTCTCCAGCTACGGCTGACTTCATGTTGTGTTCACTGACTCCGATCCTGGCTCGGATATAAGAGTTACTGTCGATTTGATCGCAGGAACACCGTTGGTACAGAGGGACCCTCCCTGGGCCCCGCGGGCCCGGTGCACTGCACCGGCTGCACCGACGGGCCCCACACGGCTGGGTCAAACCTTTTGTATGTTATGACTCAAGCTATAAAATGAGGACTATTCGTTTTGTAGTTGAGTATAGTTCATATTGGCTGACACGACATAAGATAATGATCATGTTATAAAACAGCAGAGATGGAAACAAAGAATGTCCAAAGCATTTCTAAAGGTGCTGGAGGTTGAACTAACAGTTATGAGATGTTTTGTTCTGATCAGAGAAAATCAACAAAAAACTGAGAAAAACTAAAACCCTTCCGTTCTGTTTCAGGCCATAACGTCTGCTGGGGCTACGGCTCACGTTTCTGTCTGTCTGAAAGTTTTTGTTGGAGGATTTTCCCCTTTTTCACTTCGATTACATTTTCCTTAACATTGAAAAAAGTGTTTCTATGGCCATTTTTTGGATAAAATTTCATACCTGACAGCATGATTTAAAATTTGATTTGCAGATTGAACCTGCCATTTAAAAAAAAGGTTTTTAAGTAAGGAAAAAAGCCAATAACAAGTACAAACATTTTAAAAACTGTAAAAATAAATGAAGAGCTAAAATAAATCTAAATAATTAAAAACAACAAGTCCTTTTAATAGTCCACAATAACAAGTATTTTTCAGTGGGTGCCCTAAAGGACAGCCCCAGTGATGAAGAGTTAAATAAATGTAGAAGTTAACTGAAAGTCATCACACCTGATTTTCTAACAAATTCAATTTGATGCGTTCTCAGTGAGCATGATGTTCTCAGTGAGCTTGACATTGCCATCTGTGACGGAGGGAGACACACTTTCTTTGGCCCTTTCTTTTCCAGGGACTCAGACTCAGATGTTACTGCAGGCTCAGTCAGACAGGCGGTGAGGAAAGAGGGAGCTGAGGAGATGTCAGCGGATCTAATTTGACTTGGGGACAAATTTCTTTCTGGAAGCAGAAACAGAAAGCAGAATATGTATCTGCCAGTCAGCATCAAGGCTTTGCTCCAAAGCCTGTGAACTCAGTGTGTCAAAAAATATTTGAAAGTCTTTACAGGAAAGTGGGCAACATTCTTACAGCATCAGGTGGATTACGTATAGAATGGCTTCTTAGTTTCTATGCTATAATCTTTCATCGCCGTCTTTTCTGAAACGTCAGCTGGGACGTTGGTGTATTTTTCTGGGAAACACACTAAATAGTGTGAGGGACAGAAGGAGGCCCTGATGATTAACAGCTGTCTGATGTAACTCCTCAGCTTGGAGCAATCTCATGTTAAGAGTCAGGACAAAAATGCATCAACAAAAGTCATAATAGAAGGACAAGAACATGCATTTAAAAACAACCTCAGTCAATTTAAGGCAATAGTTTGGTTTTCTGATGTGCATGTAAATGTACTAAGTGTGAATATTAATAATATTAAAGCGGCTCTCTGGAGCATTTTTCTCTGTATCAAAGTTTTCTAAATGTTTTAAATGATATTTCAGGTCTAAACTATGATCTATGGGTTGAGTTCCACAACATCTGTCATTCTGATGAAGACCCTCCTTCCTCCTAGAGACCCCTTTGCATTATTTCTTGCCGCCGACATTTTTTAGCCAATGAAATTCAAATGTCTGCATTCTCTCAACATGCACGCGCATCGACCAAACCTGTACCAGTAGGGGGCGCTGTCGTACAGGACGCTCCGTGTTTCTCTGTTTGCGTCTCTGCCTCACGGCTCATTTCTACTAAAAACCTTCCCATTCCCCAGCTAAAGATGGATTTATTTTAATTTTTAAACCTTTCACCTCACAGAATGGCAAGGCTTGACAGGGTTACGCATTTATTTTGGTCAGAAAGTTCATCCAGGGCCGAGTCAAGTTCAGCTTCAGAGTCCAGCAGCAGCTCTCTGCTAACAGAGCTAATATCAGAAGCAGCAGGGACAGAGAGGGCTCATCAGACCCTCGTAGTATTGTTGGAATAAGATTGTGAACTGTGAGTGATTAAACCCTACACGCTGAGCTGTACAATTTATGCCCACAACGTATATGCGCCGTGTGCACGCGCGCACACGCGACCGGACACACGTGTCGAGATGTTTTGAGGAGGAGCCTTTGGACGTTAGATTCTAAAACTGCTCTCTTGATGAAATCCTCCAGATTGCTGCTTTAATGTGAGAGATAAAATATATTACTTTAATGTTTTATATCTCTCATACCAAGTTTACACATTCCATGTTTAGAGTGCAGCACAGAATGGAAGTTCACAGGCACTTTAAAGTGATAATATGCAGTTTTGCTTGTTTTGGGCTTCCTCTGGTGTCCGTTTTAAATCACTGCATTAAATAAAATAGCCCATAGTTCTTGCTTAGAAACAGCTAAATCTAACTGTTGAAATGTCTCCTCAGCCTTCATAGCTTTCTACAGGAGCGGTTATTTACTCCTTCAAAGAAATCAGCTGTGTTCAAGCAGGGAGAGATGGAAAAAAATCAGGAATCATGAGCTAAAAACACTCCAGCGCTAGCATAACAGCTAGCCACATTGGGTTAGCCTAACCCTCGTGAGACACGTGACTTCCTGGGTACCGTGACGGCGACGGAGATCTTGCAATCGTGGTATTCCGGATCTAATCACCAGATGGGGCTAAGTGACTTTTCATTAACCCTGTAAAGCATATGTGTCAAACACAAGGCCCGCGGGCCAAATGTGGCCCGCCATGCCATTTAATGTGGCCCGCGAGAGCTTAAAAGGTTTGAGTATTCAGAAATAAATAGGTAAAAAGCTTATTTTGACCAAAAACTACATTTCCCACAATGCATGTCAATTGTGTTACCCGCGACTTGACGGCTTACCGCCACTACAGGGCAGGGTGCACACAAGCAGTACCCTGGTCCTCATGAGAACCGGATTTCGAACACGCTTTTGCGGACCAGCGCTGCGCGGTCCCGATGGGAGACCCTCGATCTGACGAACTTCACATCCTGTTGCAGCTCAGTGAATGAGTGATCACGTGACCTCTGAAGCTAGTGGACACACACGGTAGGACCTCCGCTCCGACACACACACACACACACACACACACACACACACTCACAGCATCTCCAGTGCGCCATTACGCACAGCTTGGCGCGCGCTTTAACACACACACAATCACAGTACGTCCGACCCACGCACGCAGCTCACACATGCCCAGTAGGGGTACAATGGGTCACAATGGATCCGTGATCTGAACAGATCGCCCTCTGTGGTTCAGGACTCGGTTTGTAATCCAGCTGGCTGCGCTCGCGCGCTTTACTAACTCCTCCCCGACCCGACTGCTCGCGCTCTCAAGCTGCTGATAAATAATTCCCCTCTGAGAAAGACGTTCATTTTGTCATCACATATCCAGTTCTCTTTATCAGGATCAGTCATTTTAGTTGACCAGAACAAAAGATCACTGGTCGATTGTTGATCCATGATGCGTGCGCGCGCGGGGAGCTGCTGATCCTCCATCCCTCCGTCAGCTGATCATCCTCTTCCCTGATGGCAAACCAGATTAACCAGTTTCTGCCTAAGATAACGTGTTGTTTTGGACTTTTATACGAGCTAATGAACATTAATATGAACGGTGCTCAGTCAGGAACAATCAGAGCACCTTGATCGTCACGCCTCCTCACCTGCTGCAGCTGTCTGACTGCAGTGAGGAAGAAACCGGGTCATCGCTCTGTCAGACCGGAGAGGTGACTAGTAGAAGGATTTTCAGTATTTAATTATAAGTTTTATTTAAGCATCAGAATGACCTCATGAGTTAAAGGTTGTTTGAATTTATTGAGCATTAAGCAGAAAATGTGCGGACCAAACACCAGAGCCAGGTTCTCCCTTGAGGACATGTGATGACAGATTGTGTGCACCCCTAACTATAACAAATGTTTTGATCAAAGTTATTATAACTTTGATGTATTTTTAATTCACTTGAATAGTTTGATCCTTGATTGATGGAGTTAAGTGTGTTTCATAACCTGACAAATCAAAAGGATTTATGTTATAACAGAGCAACAAGCAAACCTGATTTTCATGCATTTGTAATGTTTTATCTTGTATAAGTAATAAATTCAGAGTTATGTAACGTTAAGGAGTTGTTTCAATTTATTTTACATTTAATTTGCTTACATTTTTAAGTTATCTGGCCCTTTGAGGCCAGCCATTATGCTGATGTGGCCCTCGGTGGAAATGAGTTTGACACCCCTGCTGTAAAGGGTCATATTAGCACAGACTGGCTCAAGGAAAAGATTTAAAAATATGAAAAAGTTGCATATTATCACTTTAAACTAAATAAACAGCATGCAGGATGGCTGGACAGACAGCAGGTGATTCCAATTTCTGACTTATTGATATAAATTACTTTGTTAAAGGATTCATTAGGTTTTAAAAAAATAAAACTAAAATAAAACCTTTTGTAGATTTTGTCAACTAAAACTAACCAACTAGACATGACTAAAATGTGACTAAAACTAGTCCAAAAGAATAAGACTAAGACTCAGATGGCTGCCAAAAACAACACTGTTGTTAGCTTATCCGTCTTGTTAGACATTAACTCTCTTTCTTCAAACAGAAACCTATGTAGGAAATGGAATGGATAGTATCGTTTTTACACAGAAACACACTTTAAATGTCTAGTATCCACTTAAAGCTGCACTCAGTAGATTGGTAAACAAGCTAGGTATCGCTAGTTATTTTACAGAAACACGTCTCAGAGCTCTCACCCCTCCCGTCGGGTATAATCCGTAGGCCAGCCTCCTCCAGACATGTGACTACTCATTCCCACATTCCCAAACTCCAGCTGTTGAAACGTTCACCCTGGTTTTTCCTCTTTCTACGTCCAAACGTTTGTAGTTTTCTGCTAGCTGAAAAGGTCTTTTTCTTTTTGGGACTCTGGTATTTTTTCCTAAAATTAAGGCGGTAACAGCCGGTTGTTTCTCCTTCTCTCACTTCCGGGATGTTCTGCTGAAAAATGCTCCAGCACGCATTAATGGAGGATCCAAGTAGTGAGGAAGTGCGGCGCTTCAGCGAGACAGACAGCCGGATTGTCCAATCATTGCTTTCGGTCTGAAACGTATGATTGGCTGAGGTTGTTAGACAACATCGGGAAAACCACCTTATTGATTTCTTTCATTTTTTTAAAATTGCCACAATATATTTATAGCTATACTATGTTAGAACGTTAAGAGGCATGAAAAAAACAAAGTTTTAAGCTACATTGTTTACCAATCTACTGAGTGCAGCTCTCAACCTGTTTAACTCTTTATTATAACAGTATTTCATCATTCAATAACTAATCTTTTTTTATTGTGAGGTGGAAATGATTTGACATCTTTGAAATTTCATTTGGCTACTTTCTGATTTATGAATTATGATAATTTAGACTTTTAACAGAGTAAACATTATACAGCCACAGAAATTGAGTTTTCAAATGTGAGCAAATTACTCTCTTAGCAGCAAATGAAGCCTCTATTATCTCCATTAAGTATGTGACATGCTCCATTTCAGATAAAGAAGAGGAAGCAGAGTTGGGGTGAGAGGAATGGAGGAGAGAGAGAGATTAACAGACCATTAGAACAAAATGGCTCCTGAGATGAGGGATCAGGAAACAGATCGGCCTTTAGAGACCTGCTGACAGGCAGACAATCCTATTTATCATTATTATTATTATCAGGTCAACAGTCTCCTTACTGCCTTCTCCTACTTCAGTCAACAGATTCAGAACACTTCACAGAAGTACAAGAATATTTCTTTAGAGGAGAATTGTATTAATAATACTGTCTGCAGAGCATGGTGTCATTCTATTTCCTGTATCTACATCTTATTGGACCCATTTTCTCATTTAATGTTTGTAATAATGTTATGATGATGGCAACAACATGACAAGTTCAAACTGAGCATCAAACTGGAGAAGAAAGACGATTGGTGTCAGACGTATTTCAGGACTTACTGGGATTTTCACCTACAACCATCGCTAGGCTTTACAGAGAAAGTTAGAGGTCAGAGGTCACACTGGTTCCAGGTGATAGAAAGGTAACAGCTCAAATAACCACTGGTTTTAACCCAAAGTCTGCAGAACTCTATCTTTGGACCAAAACATGTTGAACCTTGAAGCAGATGGACCACTTGGAGGAAAAACATGCTCAAAATAACGTCTCTAGTGCTTTTGCACATGAGTGCATGACTGACTTTGTTTATGTAATGAACACTCATGGACTTCCTGAAGCCTCGTTAGATCCCACTCCCTCATGTAGCACATCGTTGTGACAAAAATGTTATTAGCTACATGCTTGTGTCAAAGCTGATTGGCCAGATCTGTAGGCATACGTGTGTGTTTGACGGCTCAGTGATCAGTGGATATGGTTGGCTCTGAAGGGAACAAAGGTCAAAAGGTGTCAATCAAACGGGGAGATGCTGAACTACCATTTCGACACAGTGGCATCTAATAGGCTCTAAGAGAAGTTCTTTTCAAAAGTACGTAAAAAGGGTCAGTGGGCAGGCTGCCGCCAATTAAAACGGAGACTTTTACAACTGGTCTTTATTTTGACCTATGAGCCAGCTCTGTAGACAGTCAACATTGTCAAACCCTGTTTAGTAAAAAATGCAGTTTGCTTCCATCTACAGCAACTAACACATTATTCACATTTCACAATAAGTTTATTTTTCATGACATTTCATCATGTTATTACAGTGAAAACAGACGCTCTGCTCCACAACGGCCTGCTGATGACAGCCTCATTAGTCGAAGGTGAAAAATATTTCCATAGCAGGTAATTAAATCCTTAATGAGAGCAAACACCTGAGCTGTATTCACTGTAGCCATGACAACCACAGCGCTGTAGTAGGCTGTTATCTACCACACACACACTCATCTCAGATGGATCTGTGCTGCCCTGCTGCGCTGATGGTGACAGATGAGTGTGTTTAGCTGTGCAGCCCATTAGCCGGCCCTATTGTCTGAATTCAGGAGCATCCAGACACTTTGGTTTGATTGGTCTGACGTCTGGACGGAGATTCAGCTTGGCCTGTGTTGGTTTTTAAGTAGGGATGGGAACCTTTCACATTTGAATCGATCCAGTACCAATTCCCAGTACCTACGAATCGACACCGGTACTTAACGGTACCAGTTGTCGATACTTTTTGAGTGTTTAATAATTACTGGTAATTAAATCTCTTTTATATTAAATATATTTATTTCTCAATATATAACAGTATGTAACAAATATCACAATAAAAAACATACAGCTGTTTGTATTTTATCATCGTAGTGTACAAAGTTCTTCAATATGACAACCTTTATTTTTATTATTATTTATTTTTTATTAACCTTTATTTAACCAGGAAAGTCCCATTGAGATTCAGAATCTCTTTTACAAGGGAGTCCTGGACCCTATAGGGCATGTTGTGATCTTTAACCAACTGCTTACTGTTTAATAAATGATGCAAAAAATTCTAACCCAGCTCCAACTTTCTCCTCTGGAATAACTGAGAGGAACATGTCATTTCTTCTCCCTCAGCTAGTCCTCCCCTCCTGCTGGGTCACCTCTCCGATCCTTAAATAAAGAAAACACAACAAATAGTTCATTAAACATTGGTAATATGATCATACTGGAACAACGCACAGCTGTGGTACAGGTGAGACGCGTGCGCGCAGCTCCTCTGGTTCCAACACACTTGCATGTAGTGACAGCAACGCACACACAACTGTGCATCTTTTAATCCTTCAACAACGGGTAGGTGAGCTATTTGTTAGAATACTGTTTCTAAAAGCTCAATTACATAAATATTACACAATAAAACTCTCCTTCTCCATGTATTGGCGATTGTACTAGTAGTGGTTCAGCGTGTTGTCATAATGTCTGTGCTGTAAAGTTCTCCACAACGTCGTAACACATGTATCTCAGCCGCAACCGAGCGCCAAAATAGAACTGTCTCATATCTTCAGTGGTGGGCCAGTGCTTCTGGAATGGAACGTCTGCATGGAACCACTCTCCTCCACTACAATGGTTCCTATTTAAAATCACAGCTCAGGAGTAAAGCAACATTTTTGTCTCCAGTGGGCCCCAGACTTAGGGTAACAAATTATGAAATATGCAAGACTTTTAAAGGGTCATCTATGAGGGACCACCAGAGGTTTTATTTTCACGTGTGTATGAGAGGTTTTTCGCATGTGTTTGTGAGCGGTAACTTGGAATAATGTTCCTTGGTGGCCCCATCACCTTAGCCTTTCATCCACCATGAAGAGTTGAATCTGCACCGTTCTTTCTCTTTTTTGCTAAATAACAATAATAACAGTACATATTCTCATGCATGTTTCAGTAATCCTAATTTTCCAGGTTAATAGAAGAAGCTGATTTTTTTGCAGACTCTCTGTGGTTAGAACAGGAGGAAGAGGAGGAAAACAGCACAAACCTCCTAATTAGTGCATAATTAATGGAGCTTTTTAAAGAAAAAAGCAGGAGTCTGTTATCAACAGGAGCCCCCAGTAATAAGGCCGGGCAGCAGTGGGAGCAGATGGGAGTTTTCTCACATGTGAGTGATGCAAACTCACTAATGACTTACTGTAAGGACAGTGTGACGTGTGCCTCAGTGAGTGTGTTGTGTGTGTCGGCGTAAGTGTGTGTCTGCAGTCATCACTAATGCAGGCATGTGTGACATCTGGGGAAGCGAGGTACAAAAAGCACTAGAGGATGAGCTGGACATGGAGTTGATGACTCTACACCCTACGAGCTCATCACACACAGCGTCTCCCAAAGCAGAACAATCAGCTCCTCCACACACGTCACAGGCCCCGCCTGGACGAAGCCTCGTTAATATAAAGTAGCTTTTTAAAGTGTTTCCTTATTTAAATGTCCACTTTTCAGTTTTTAGCCAATTATTATTTTTGGATTGTTTTTTAGTTTTGCTTTTGACTCTGTTCATGCAGCTTTTATTTTCTCTGCTCATTATGTAGTTAGTCTTTTTATAAGTGTTCTGATTGTGTTGCATCACATTGTGGTGACAGGTTCACTTTCTCACCTCTGATTTCTGTTTTGTTGCAATAGATTAGTGGATATTTTTGCATTCATGTTGCATCACTTTGTTGTTTTCCTGTTGCTGTGAAATCTTTAGCTCTTTGTGTCTCTGTGATTCTTCATCCTGTCTTTGTGGTCATTTTCTAGTGAAATCCACACACTGGCTAAGAACACAGATATAGCAGGATTTTTCTCTCCTTTTGTAAAAAAGGATCAGCTATTTATCCACCAAAATAATAATTTTTTGCATTAAAAAGCTGCACAGACACACTGGTGTTTACTATGCTGTTAAAGGCACACTAGGCAGTTTTGGATTGTTTTTAGCACCCCCTAGTGTCAGTTTTAAACCACTGTTTCCCCTTCCCCCGCTCTGTGCGCTCATGTTTTCTTTTTTTTTTTTTGTATTGTTTTTTTGTTTGTTTTCAATCATCAGATAAAGGTTTTCTTTGTTTCTTTGGAAGCTCCACCACGAGGACCACGATACAATAGATCTATGATGTCTGTGTCTTCAGCTCGTCTGTCCTGAGCAGGTTCTGAGGTGGAAACACGCATTGCCATAAAGCGTTACTGCTTCTCACGAGATACGTGACGTTGTGAGACTTCAGGGCACCAGACTGGAGACTCTGAAGTTGCAACTGCAGTATTCTGGACTCAAGCATCAGATGTGGCTGAGTGATTTTTCATTAACCCTGTAAAGGATCATACTGTATTAGCACATACTGACTCAAGGAAAAGATTTAAAAATATGAAAAAGTTACTTAGTGTGCCTTTAAACCCATGAGGTAGCAGTCTAAATATAAAATAGATGATTCGAACGTCAAACCATGAATGTAAGCATTCATCAGACTGAAATACTAGATGTCATAAAATAATGTCTCAATGTAAAACTAACAGAAAATGGTTCTTCATGCTGATGAACAGTAATAGTGTTTTGTTTTGTTCAGTCTGTTTCCACACCTCCACCAGATGTTGCATTTTGGTTGGTTCCTTGCTAACTTATCTTGTACCTAAAAGTGAAAGATCACCTCATCACTTGAGTCCATTTCCATCTCCATCATTCCCCCATTCATTAAAAAAAACACCAACCAGTGCAGTGGTTCCAAATTATTCTCAATAGTTTAGCATTGAAGCATGAATATAAACACTGATGCTAAAAGTCCTCCTGCCTGTCACGATACGTCACCATGCCCCACTATTTGAGAATTACTGCTGTAGTGCAAGTTTTTGAGAATTCAATCCAATGCACACACAACATACAGCACAGGAATGCATTGGAAACATGAACTTTTTATAAATTATGCTTCATTCCTTGATGTTTCTGGGTGTTAGGCATTTCTTTGATACAACATCATGTGTGGCAAGGTTAGGAACAGGATGACAGCAGCTTCAAGAGCTCTGACTGAAGAAAATATCATGAAACCAAGCTCAAGATATTTGCACTGCACAGAAGAAAACGTTCATCTCTAAATCCCTCATGGGAACCAAATTTGGAATAATGAGGTTTTCACGTTAGAGGGATAAGAGACAGCAGGGTGGAGAGAAAAATAGACGGTGAAGGACAGGTATGTCCTCCAGACTGATTCAGACTATCCTGCTGAAAGGGACAGCTGCTGTGGAGATAAGAGGAAATGATGATCATTAGAGGAGCAGGGAGACGGTAAGGCCGCGGTGTCAGACACATTTCCTGTGTCAGCTCATTAATCTTCTGGTGACCTTCAGAGGACTCGGAGAGCACCGCTCACTTTGCCTTTGGTTGCTCTCAGGCTAAAGTGCGCCAGTAGCTAACAGATCAGACCTTCAGATGACCTTTGGTGGAAATGTCATCCTGCTGAAAATCAACTAATGTCTCATGTTTAGTATTGTAAAAAGGACATTCAGGTCTTGCTAAACCACATACCTGTACTAAAACAAAATCTTTAATCACGTCAGATTTGAGCTAAATGAAGGGAAATAAATGGTTTCTGTGAAAAGACCTGAAGGAAGAGAATGGCTTTACATGAATATGTCTTTAAAATTATAGAGATACAATGATATTCTGTTCAAATTAATTATTCTGTGAATTGGTAAGTCAACTGGAAGGAAAAAAATATGATGGCATCATCAGGCATAGACACAAAGGATTTTGTTAGGAGAGCTAGAATAAATGAACTAAACAAGGAGAAATGAAAGAAAAGTAATCGAGAATAAAAATTAAATAAAAGAGGGAGGCAAGGGAAAGACTAAAGTGGTGTTACGGCCCCCTCAATTTTGTGGAGGCCTTGTTCTGCAGGGAATCGAGATGGGTTATGTTCCTCAACCTGTACATCGTGTTTACATTCGTTCGGAGTTTGGTACAGGTTATTTTCCAGTGGCCGTGTGCCCCAAGTTGCCAATCAGTGGTGTAACAATGTTACTAGGGAACGACATAGCAGGAGGCCTAGTCCTCCCAAGCTTAGAGGTCTTTGATGAACCCTTGAATCAGGTTTTGCCTAACTCTGCTTATCAGCACTCTGAACTATACCCCTCCTGTGTAGTCACTCGTGCACAAGCTAAGAAGGACCGTGATATTACGCTCTCGGACACTGTGTTAATGTCTGCTCTCTCAGAAAACAAGGAGTTTAGTGATGATAATGAAACCTCTTTGCTTCCAGATGTAGCAGATGCCAGTGAACCTGAAGTAATGGCAGAGAGTATGACACTCCCGATAACTCGTGAAAACCTGATCTCAGCACAGAAGGCTGACATATCTTTAAAAGGCTGTTACACCCATGTGGTAAGTGCTGAAGATGTCAACAAAAATAAACAAGTTTATGTCTTGGAGAACGATGTTTTGATGCGTCATTGGTCTTCACCCAAAGCTGAAAACGCTGATTGGAGCACCGTTTAAACAGATTGTCATGCCTCTTGTGTACTGACAAAAGGTTGTGTCCTTAGCTCATGAAAGTCTGTGGTCAGGTCACTTGGGCATCACAAAAACCTACCACCTCTTGCTCCAACATTTCTTTTGGCCCGGTATGAAACGTGACGTTTCCAGATTCTGCCGCAGTTGTCACATCTGTCAGTTGGTGGGGAAACCCAACCAGAAAACGCCACCTGCTCCTTTACAACCCATTCCAGTGATTGACCAGCCATTTGACCATATCATCATAGACTGCGTCGGTCCTCTGCCCAAAAGCAAATCAGGTAACCAATATCTTTTAACCATAATGTGTGCGTCCACTCGCTTCCCGGAAGCCATTCCTTTAAGAACAATCACTGCAAAAACCATAGTCAAGGCTTTAACAAAATATTTTGCTGTGTTTGGACTACCAAAAACGATTCAGAGTGACCAAGGCACTAACTTTCAGTCAAAACTGTTTAATCAGGTTGCCAAACTCCTAGGGATAAAACATATTGTATCCTCTGCATATCACCCGGAGTCACAAGGTGCATTAGAGCGTTGGCACCAAACATTAAAATCTATGTTGCGCAAGTACTGCTGTGACACTGATTAAACATGGGACGAGGGTGTTCCTTTTGTGTTATTTGCTGCCCGAGAAGCAGTTCAGGATCCCTAGGATTCAGTCCAGCTCAACTTGTGTTTGGCCATACGCCTCGTGGGCCTCTTAAGGCCTTAAAAGAACAGTTTTTAGATCCCATAGAACCATCAGAGATGGCTACCCATTACGTACAAAACTTCCGTACTCGACTAACCCAAGCTAATGAGCTTGCAAAAAAGCATCTATCAGGGTCTCAGACAAAAATGAAAAAGAACTATGATAAATCTTCAGTGAAAAGGAGTTTGCAACCTGGAGACCAAGTAATGGTTCTGTTGTCCGTTCCAGGCTCTGCTTTGTCAGCCAAGTATGAAGGCCCATTCGAAGTCCAAGGAAAAGTAGGAGAAACCGATTACATAATCGGTACTCCCAATCGAAGACGGAAAACACGCATTTGTCATGTAAATATGCTAAAGTTGTATCACGCAACCCCGATGGTTAAACCAATAGCATCGTGTACTTATAGTGTTTCCTCTGCTCCGTCAGAACCATCTGACTTAGATGGATTGAAGTTGACTTCTGCCACATTTTCTAGTCCCCGTCTGCCAAACTCAGAAATGTTGAACTCGTTGACGAGTCTGCTTGGTCATTTGACCTCCGAGCAAAAAGATGACCTTGAAACCCTCATAAGTGAGAATCTTTGTTTGTTCAATGATATACCCACACGCACTACAGTTCTTCAGCATGATATCGACGTAAAGGACACACGACCCATCAAGCAGCATCCATACCGTGCAAATCCCATAAAACGTGCATTAATGAAACAGGAAACTGACTATTTGTTGAGAAACGGTTTAGCTGTACCAAGTCAAAGCCCTTGGAGTTCTCCCTGTTTGGTGGAGTTAAAACCTGATGGCTCCCCTCGGTTTATAACTGACTATAGGAAAGTAAACGCTGCTACAGTGCCTGACTCATTTCCTCTGCCTCGAGTTGAAGACTGCGTAGACAATATAGGAGCTTCCTCCTTCATTACCAAACTAGATCTGCTTAAGGGCTATTGGCAAGTCCCCCTTACTGAAAGAGCCTCTCATGTCTCGGCATTTGTCACTCCTGATAACTTCTTACAGTATACTGTAATGGCCTTTGGCATGTGTAATGCACCTGCTACATTTCAAAGATTGATAAATCGAGTCATAAATGGACTCTCTAACTGTAGCGCTTACTTGGATGATTTGATAGTGTACAGCAAAACATGGCCACAACATGTGAATGATCTTCGTCGGGTGTTTTCCCGGTTAGCCCAGGCTAACCTAACACTGAACTTGGCTAAGTGTGAGTTTGCCAAAGCCACCGTTACCTACCTAGGGCGAGAAGTAGGACATGAACAAGTACGTCCGATTCATGGTAAAGTTGAAGTTATCCAAAACTACCCAACACCAACATCACGGCGTGAGTTGCGTAGGTTCCTAGGCATGGTTGGGTATTACCGGAACTTCTGTAAGAACTTCTCAACCATAGTGCAACCCCTCACTGACCTTCTCAGCCCAAAGACGTCTTTTGTTTGGTCTGTGCAATGTCAAAGTGCATTTGAAAGTGCCAAGGCCTTGCTCACTCACTCACCTGTACTTTCTGCTCCTGATTTAACACGTCCCTTCACCCTAGAAGTGGACGCTAGTGGCGTTGGAGCTGGAGCTGTTCTTGTCCAACAGGATGAACTAGGTTTAGACCATCCTGTGTGTTATTTCTCTCGAAAGTTCAATAAACACCAAGTTAACTACTCCACTATAGAAAAGGAAACGCTAGCTTTACTTCTGGCTCTTCAGCACTTCCATGTTTACCTAGGGTCCGGTCCATCGCCTATAACGGTTTACACTGATCATAAACCACTCGTTTTCCTGTCGCGCATGTTTAACCACAACCAGCGCCTCATGCAGTGGGCCTTGATCTTACAGGAGTATTCGTTGGACATCCACCACAAGAAGGGTCGAGATAATGTTCTTGCTGATGGTTTGTCCAGGTTGTGAGTATGTACTCCAAAATGGGATTTTGTGTTTTAAGGGGGAGGGTGTTACGACCCCCTCAATTTTGTGGAGGCCTTGTTCTGTTGAGCCTTGTTTTGTTTTTGTTCAGTCTGCATGAGAGGACCCACCCTCCTGAATGATCCAACCTGAGGGGTGGATTTTCTCCTCCTCCTCCTCTCCCCTTGCAGCTCCAAGATGACGTCATCTGCTTGAGCCCATATGCAGCTGGACCTCATGAGCCAATCAACCAGATGGGAGCTGATGATTGGCTCTCCACTAATTTAAAAGGACTTCCTTCTTTGCCTGCAGTTGGGGAGCAGCTTCAGGTGTTAGTGCTGTTTTCCCCCCATTTAGCTTAGAGAGCTTTTGACTGTCTATTTAGGTAGACTTGTTTGTGTCTGTTTAGCCCCTGTTAAGTCAAATTAGACTTTTGAATGTCAGACCTTTGATTATCCTGGTTAGACTTGGTGTAACCTTAAATTTACTATTAAGGTCATTTTGTTTTCTGCCAAATCAGGGCAGTTTAGAGCTTTAAGCTCCTCCTTTTGTTACATAATAGAATTGTTTGACCAGTTAAGAGCTAAAGCTCCTCCTTTTGTTGAATAGTAGCTTTTGCTTGTCATTTAGTTTTAAGGAGAGTTTGTCCTCCATTTTGGGAGTGCTTTAAGTTTTGTATGGTGCTTGTTTTTGTTCCTTTTCATATTAAATGTACTTATAATCACTCCATAACATCTGTCCACTGGTTTTATGTTACCTCCTACACCTCCTAGCCCAGCCAGGACGTAACAGTGGATAAACAAATAAAAAGACAAGGGAAGAGGACAGGGTGAAGTCTACCACACTGACTGCTTTGAAGGATGGGGTTTTCTCACTAAGATGAAACGTCTCTCCTGCTGCTGCTGACAGCAGACAGATGGGCCCAACAACACCTCTGTCAGAAAACTGAACCACTACGACTCCAACAGAAAAACACCAGCGGATAACAGATTGTTGTAGGAACAAAGCAGTCAGAGAGACATGAGAAGTGGAACTTTCATATTTGATGTATTATTTGTAAACCTCACGAGGGCCTTATCTATTTTAGCAATCAGACATCTTGATAAACAAAATATAAAGATTTAAATGAGACATGAATATTAATTTGTTTAATGGTTCCCAGATATGTGACCAAGTCAGGGTTTGGCAAGCCAGTCTCAAGTCTTAAGTCTCCAGTAACACAACAAGTAAACACAACCAAGGTGTCACGTCCAAAGTCAAACATGTGGAAGTTCCAAGCAAGTCCAAGTCCTTAACTTTGAATTTCAAGTCCCAATCAAGTCAACAGACCAACTATTTAATTACAGTTTCAAAAAATGATTTCTAGAAAAATCTCTTTGTTTCTCATGAGCCGAAATTGAATCATAAAAACATTTTAAGATCAGTTCTTTAATGCTTTAACTTCATGTTTCTCATGAACGTCTCAACCTGAACACTTCATGGCTAAATGTCTGATGGACGATCCTCCATTGTGGACTCCTGTCTCCCAGATGGAGACCTGTCCCTCAGATGGAGACATGTCCCTCAGATGGAGACCTGTCCCTCAGATAGACTCCTCCTGTAGTTTGGTCTCTAGATCTTTGGCCTTGTCTAGATGTTCAATATTGTAGGAAAATATTACAAATAATACAAGCTAATAACATACCTGACCAATAAATATTCAGAAAATGTTTTTAAAATAGTAAATTGTTATAATTTAAAGAAACTGAAGTCTTTTTAAATAACTGATTTAGAACCAAAGAGAAGGAATTGAGTATTTCTGTGAATGGAGTTAAATTATGGAACAAACCTATCAAGGAAATAAACGAATCAAGGTCAGTAGATAGATTTAAAATATGTAATCAAGGGTAATTATGAAAATGTAAATTAAGATGGCATCTGTGATAGGGTTTGATGATCAAATGAATATATCGACCATCGACGATAGGCTGAGCCCACCGCTTTATGTTTTTTTAAGGAATGATTTTTTTTCTTGGACTATGAATTAATTTCTTAACTAATAACAATTCTTTGTTGAAGCCAAATCCCACGTAGAAAATAATAAATGCTGTTTCTTCGTGTCCTGCCCTGTGTCTGTGTCTAATTGGTTTGACTTCTTCCCCTCGTTAATCCCCAACAGGTGCTCCACATTCCTGTGATTACCTCCCCTTGTGTATTTAAATCCCCAGTCTTGTCACTCACTGTCTGTTTTCTCCATGCCAGAATTAAGCAAGTTAGTGGATCCTCCACTGACATGACCACTGCAGCTACTACAATCCAATTCCACTGGACAAACTTCTGACAGCCCCTCTCCTGATAAACGGGTGAAAACAGACTTCAGAGAGACAGGACTTAGTGCAGCTGAACTGAAGAAGATCAATGCTGCTGGATAGACTGTCCAGGACATGGTGTCCATTTCCACTGTGGACTGCATCATTCTGATGCATCGTAGAAAAAATACTGACCCAGAGTGTCAAGCCACAGCAGACATGGACATAATTTGGGGGGCAAAGGGGGGGAATGTGTCCCAGCGTGTTTTTAAAGTCGGTTTTGAGCCTTGTAGTTTTTACTGTCTAAGAACAATGTTAAACTATATGGATACAGGTTGTTTTTATAGGGTTGAGATCATTGCTCTGTTTAAGCAGCCCTCTTCTCCACCTCCAGACCCCACCCCTGTACTCAAAACAGTTGTGTCCCTCCTGCTTTTGAAAAAAAAAAGTTGTCCTTGTGAGAATACGACAAAGAATCTAATTTAAAGGTTACACTCAAAGAGAGATATACAGTCAGGTCCATAAATATTGGGACATCGACACAGTTCTAACATTTTTGGCTCTATCCACCACCACAATGGATTTGACTTAAAACAAACACAATGTGCTCTAACTGCGGACTGTCAGCTTTAATTTGAAGGTATTTACATCCAAATCAGGTGAACGGTGTAGGAATTACAACAGTTTGTATATGTGCCTTCCACCTCTACAGGGACCAAAAGTAATAAGACAGAATAATAATCATAAATCAGACTTTCACTTTTTAATACTTGGTTGCAAATCCTTTGCAGTCAAATCCAGGCTGAAGTCTGGAACACGTAGACCTGACCAGACTCTGGGTTTCATCCTGGTGATGCTCTGCCAGGCCTCTACTGTCTTCAGGTCCTGCTGGTTCTTGGGGCATTTTCCCTTCAGTTTTGTCTTCAGCAAGTGAAATGCTCAGTCAGATTCAGGTCAGGTGACTGACTTGGCCATTGCATAATATTCCACTTCTTTGCCTTGAAAAACTCTCTGGTTGCTTTGCAATCTGCTTTGGGTCATTGTCCATCTGCACTGTAAAGCACCGTCCAATGAGTTTTGAAGCGTTTGGCTGAATCTGAGCAGATATTTCCTGAAACACTTCAGAATTCATCCTGCTGCTTTTGTCAGCAGTCACTTCATCAGTAAATACAACAGAACCAGTTCCATTGGAAGCCCTAATGCCCACGCCATGACACTACACCACCATGTTTCACTGATGAGGTGGTATGCTCAGGATCAGGAGCAGTTCCTTTCCTTCTCCAGACTCTTCTCCTCCCATCACTCTGGTACCAGTTGATCTTGGTCTCATCTGTCCACAGGATGTTGTTCCAAAACTGAAGGCTGTTTTAGAAACGTTTGGTAAACTCTGATCTGGCCTTCCTGTTTTTGAGGCTCACCAATGGTTTACATCTTGTGGTGAACCGTCTGTATTCACTCTGGTGAAGTCTTCTCTTGATTGTTGACTTTGACTGACACACACACACACACACACACACACACACACACACACACACACACACACACACACACTGACCTCCTGGAGAGTGTTCTTGATCTGGCCAACTGTTGTGAAGTGTTTTTTCTTCACCAGAGAAATAATTCTTCGCTCATCCACCACAGTTGTTTTCCATGGTCTTCCAGGTCTTTTGGTGTTGCTGAGCTCACCGGGTCATTCCTTCTTTTTAAGAATGTTCCAAACAGCTGTTTTGGCCATGCCTAACATTTTTGCTATCTCTGATGGGTTTGTGTTGTTTTCTCAGCCTAATGATGGCTTGCTTCACTGATAGTGACAGCTCTTTCTCATCTTGAGACTTGACAGCAACAGATTCCAAATGCAAACAGCACACTTGAAATAAGATCTGGACCTTTGTATCTGCACATTGTAATTGGGGATAACGAGGGAATATAACACACCTGGCCATGGAACAGCTGATAAGCCAATTGTCCCATTACTGTTGGTCCCTTAAAGCCGCACTCTGGAGGATTTCATCAAGAGAGCAGTTTTTGAGTCTAGCGTCCAAAGGCTCCTCCTCAAAACATCTCGACACGCGCGTCCGGTCGCATGTGCGCGCGTGAACACCGCGCATATACGTTGCGAGCATGAACTGTACAGCTCAATGTGTAGGGTTTAATCACTCACAGTTCACAATCTTATTCCAACACTACGAGGGTCTGATGAGCCCTCTCTGTCCCTGCTGCTTCTGATATTAGCTCTGTTAGCAGAGAGCTGCTGCTGGACTCTGAAGCTGAACTTGACTCGGCCCTGGATGAACTTTCTGACCAAAATAAACGCATAATCCTGTCAAGCCTTGCCATTCTGTGAGGTGAAAGGTTTAAAAATAAAAATAAACCCGTCTTTAGCTGGAGAATGGGTAGGTTTTTAGTAGAAATGAGCTGTGAGTCCTCAGTGAACGGCTGAGACGGCAGAGAAACACACGGAGCGTCCTGTACGACAGCGCCCCCTACTGGTACAGGTTTGGTCGATGCGCGTGCATGTTGAGAGAATGCAGACATTTGAATTTCATTGGCTGAAAAATGTCGGCGGCAAGAAATAATGGAAAGGGGTCTCTAGGAGGAAGGAGGTCTTCATCAGAATGACAGATGTTGTGGAACTCAACCCATAGATCATAGTTTAGACCTGAAATATCATTTAAAACATTTAGAAAACTTTGATACAGAGAAAAATGCTCCAGAGAGCCGCTTTAAGGAATGGGAGGAACATATAACTGTTGTAATTCCTACATCATTCACCTGATTTGGATGTAAATAAATACCCTCAAATAAAGCTGACAGTCTGCAGTTATAGCACGCTGTGTTTGTTTAATTTCAAATCCATTGTGGTTGTGTATAGAGCTAAAACGGTTAGATTTGTGTAGAAGTCCCAATATCTATGGACCTGACTGTAGGTCAACAGTAGATTTTCATAAAATATGTTTGAATGTGCAGAAAATAGGTTTAAATGTTCAACAAATTCCTTCAAGTCAGAGACTAGAATTCAATTTAATTTGTGGTTGATGCAATGTGCATAAAGTTAAAAGATCAAAACTAATAAAACAAGTTTTAAAAAGAGAGTTTGATTTGATTCACTTTGATGTGATGGATGCAGAAAGAATAGAATCAGGATGAAAGATCTATCTATTTATAGAGTGTTCAGATTGGACAGGTTTTTGAAAAGTAACTAAAATAATCGGTAAAGTAACTGGATTACTTTTATAAATGAGTAAGCAGTAAAGTAACTGAATTACTTTTTGGGTGAAGTAATCGGTAACGAATTTCTTTTTCCAGGTATTTTGACCAACACTGGTCAGATGAATGCAGCAATGAACAGAGCCATCCTGGATGAAGACCTGCTCCAGAGCGCTCTGGACCTCAGACTGGGGCCACGCTTCATCTTTCAGCAGAACAACCTCCCTAAGCACACAGCCAAGAAACCAAAGGATTGTCTTAGGACAACTCTGTGAATGTCCTTGAGTGTCCCAGCCAGACTTTAATCAGTTTGAACGTCTCTGGAGAGATCTTGAAAAGGCTGCTCCGATGCTTCCCATCCAACCTGATGGAGCTGAGAGGAGCTGCAAAGAGGAATGGACCAAACTGTCCAGAGAGAGGAGAGACAAGCTGGAGGCATCAGATTCAGAAAGACTGGAGGCTGTAATGGCTGCAAGGTGCATCAACAGAGTAATGAGCAAAGGCTGTGAATACTGATGAACATGTGATTTATCAGCTTTTTATTTTTAATATAATTGAATAAATCTCGGATGTTTTTCACATTGTCATTATGGGATGTTGTGTGTAGAATTTTTTGAGGAGAAAATGGGAAAATAACCATTTTGGAAAAAGGCTGTAACATAACAAAATGTGAAAAGTGATGCACTGTGAATACTTTACAAATGTACTGCACATAGAACCATGTTGAGCAGTTCAATTTAAACAGAGGCTAGCTGAGAATCTGTTAGTATTAAAGTACACCATGAAAATGATTAAAATCAATAAATACAGAAACAAATATTGTGATTTTTTTCATTTCCATATATCCTGCTGTATTCCAATATTCTTTTATCTGTGTTGTTGTATTTTAAAATTTGAATTGTGTTTTTAGTGTTTTATGAACCAAAGACCAGCTAGGGACAGACATTGTGAATTAGCTTCAGCTACAAATATTTAAGTTTGGTATTTGTTAATGCTTAACACTGGTCCCTGTACAAACAAATAAACTGAACTGAAACACATTTTCTCATTGAATTAATAATCTTGAAAAATGAAAAACCTAACTAAAGACATGCAAATATTCATAGAAAAGTCTGTTAGAGTGAAATGGGTGCAGATCGGTTTAATGGAACTGAACAAAGAAAAGCTCTTCATGTAGATGTAACGTGAAAACACTGCCTGTCCTTGTCCTCTCTGCACCTCACACCTTGTTGGTATTCAGAGGATCCACTATCTGCTTCAATATGTGTCAACATTAGCATGCTCCCATGAGTCAGCCAATCACGGTTCACGGTACATGACTTGCCAAACTGAATCACCCAATCCCAAAAGAGAAAGGGCTGAGTGATGAAGTGGCTGCTGGGGACTGACACTTGTGTTTGTTTTAGTGCGTGTGTGTGTGTGTGTGTTACACTATCTGTCTGTGTTGAGGCTCTGTCTGGCTACAGATGTTTTGTGACCAGATTTAATTTGTCAGGATTAAGAAGGAGAGGGAGGCCGGGGTGTCATGATTTATTTCACTGACTCAGCTTCCCTGTGACCTTCACCGTACAGCTGATGTCTGTTAGCTGAGGAGGTCCACTTCAATAGGTGCTATGAATATTTAGCATTTCTTCAATCCTGCCTCCATCAGGCAGTCCATCAGCCCACTCATGCTTTTATGGCAATAATACTGGCCAACACGACTAAAGTAATCCAGGCTTTTAATTCTAACAGGTTTTAGGGTTAGAAAACTTCTAACTGGTTCTGAAGGAGGCTCATGACGCTGTGTAGCAAAGCAGACCTAAACTGTACTCTGCTGATGCTTTACAGGTAAGCTGGAGATGATTGTGAGATACCTAATGTAATTCTGTGAAATCAACATCTTTTTGCTGTTTTGCCACACCAGAGAGGTTTCATTTGTTAGCAGTGGATGTAGTGTTATGTCACTGCTGCCATTGGTGAACAGGATCGGACTATGGGCAGTGTGTAGCTGTATTTGTGTATTTTCTGTACCTGATGGAAGTTGCTCTTTCTTGTAACTGAATGATATTGTTCATAGGAGTTGATGTTAAAAAAAGAGTGCAAAAAAGCTGAGAAAATGTCCCTTTTAACTACAGTCAGCCATTGAGTAGAAGTGGGGATTTGTGAACTGACCATGGCTTAGAGTAGATCTAATGTGTAGAGGTAGGTTGTTCCAGAGGTTAGCGGCAGTGATCACCTCTTTAATCTGATCTGGGAACAGTAAGGAGAACGTGGTTATTTGACCTTAGGGTTCTGGATGACAGAACCACACACATGCTAGAAACAAATCTTTGTGGTTGCATCAAAAGGCAGAATTTATAGTAGTTTGTAATTATGGTATTATTTAAAGTGATAATATGCAGTTTTGCTTGTTTTGGGCTCCCTCTGGTGTCCGTTTCAAATCACTGCATTAAATAAAACAACCCATAGTTCTTGCTTAGAAACTGCTAAATCTAACTGTAGCCTTCATAGCTTTCTACAGGAGCGGTTATTTACTCCTTCGAAGACATCAGCTGTGTTCAAGCTTGGAGAGATTGGAAAAAAAGCAGGAATCAAGAGCTAAAAGTTCTCCAGTGCTAGCATAACATCTAGCCACATTGGGTAAGCCTAACCCTCGTGAGACACGTGACTTCCTGGGTACCGTGACGGCAATGGAGATTTTGCAATCGTGGTATTCTGGATCTAATCACCAGATGGGGCTAAGTGACTTTTCATTAACTCTGCAAAGGGTCATATTAGCACAGACTGGCTCAAGGAAAAGATTTAAAAATATGAAAATGTTGCATAATATCACTTTAAATTACTTTTTTAAATTCAATAAAAATAATTTCTTTAAAAGGTGAATTTAGTTTTTTCTGAAGATTAGTCTTAGATGGGGGGTCATCTTATAATCGGGGTCGTCTTATATTCGGGTCAATACGGTAGTGACCTGTTCTACATGTCATCAAGCTCTGCAGAAGACCTTTTAATCACCCATTGACTGAAATCAGGTGAGTTAAAGCAGAGGAACCACTCAATAGGTGGCCCTTGGGCCGGATCTGACTCGAGCTCATTTCAGGCCCTCGAGCCCTGTACTCTGCTCCCCAAGCTGTCATCATGTAATAAAGTCCACCACAAATGGCATAGCACCTCCAGGTACAGGAGTTGCTGCTGTATAAAGGCGAGCGGCATGCCCCCTTTCCCCCAGTCATTCCTTTTATAAAACGGGGGACCACCACCTCGGTCTGCCAGTACAAATTTCCAAAAAGTACTGTTCATGGGAGGTAATTTTGCTATATGCAACTTTACATACCTTTTTCTCCCTTAAACTCATCCAGCCAATAAACCTTCAAGTACTTCCAAATTAAAAATTTGATCTCAGTCTTCCAATATTTGGACACGGCTGATCTATCTAGACCACCAGAACCATCAGAGATCAGCCTTTATTTCAGACTTTCTTCATCTGCAACTTTTTATTCAACTTCTCCACCTTGACCTAGTTGTTTAAATTACCTAAAGTCCGCTTCATTCTTGACATGGAAGATTTATCATTTTGAAAATGAAACAAAACCAAAACAAACAAGGGAGACACACAGGTGATGAATAAGCTGACTCATGTCCTTGTTTACTGCCATGAGAGCAGAACCAACTGTCAAGTGGACGAGGGAAGGGGAAGTGATTTGTTCTCTGTATTTGACTTATCCCTGAGGAAAAGAGAGCAGCCAGTTTTCTGAGCCGAGGGGTTCAGGACCTTGACTAAGGATATTGGTGCATGGCCTTCCAGGGCTGCGGATCGAACACTGATCTCCCAGTCAGTGAACCTCTCTTCTCTCCTGAACCGTGGGCCAAACCATTTCAAATCCACCGCTTATGGTTTCACTACGGACTTGTGTGTCAAGGCGGATGTGATGATCAATTAATGTGTTTTGTAGACTTTTGTTTGTTCTAGATTAGAAGATAGTGTTATTACACATGTTTTTTAAGGTCTCTTTTTTATTATTTTTAAGAAGAGAGCATTTTGTGTGTGTTTGTGCATGTTTGATAAAGATGGCTCCTGACAGCATGCAGAGATTTGGCACACAGTAGTCCTTTTCCTTCAGCCACAGTCCTGAGTGACAAAATTATTTAAATCCTGATTTTGTGTTTGCGTGATCTAAAGTGAGACTGGATGGATGCACCTTCCCCTCAGAACAAACACACATGTGAACTGTGTTCAGATGATGCAGATACCCTGGGATGAAGTGACAGATGAATTTTGTCCCATTCAATTGCCAGTTTGTCATCACAGTGGGAGCGTTTAATGGAGAATAGCATTTCAAACCAGGAAAAGTAATGGGAAGAATTTACCTTCATGTTTTTATTGTGTGACTGGGTGAATGACTGAATCTAGTGTAAAGTGCTTTAGGAGTCCTTGGACTTAGAAAAGCACAAGTACAGACCATTTACCATTTATTAACAGTGCACTAACTGCACCTAATCCTTTTAAAGGCAATTATTGAAATTCTTAGAATATTAAAGCCACACTCAGTAGCCAGGTAAACAATGTAGCTTTTAATGTTTTTTTTAAAGCCTCTTAACAACGTTCTAATATAGTATAGCCATAAATATATTGTGGAGATAAAAAAAACCCCAGAAAGAAATCAATAAAGTAGTTGTTCCGCAGTTCTCTAAAAACTTCAGCCAATCCTATCGTTCGGACCGAACGATAGGATTGGACAATCCAGCTGTCTGTCTGCCGCATTTCCTCACTGCTTGGATTGGCATTAATCTGCCCGGACACATTTTGGGGCAGAACATCCCGGAAGTGAAAGTAGAAGTAGGACAGAGAGCTGGCGGGTGATTTCATTTTAAGATAAAAATACCAGAGTCCCCCCAAAAAAAGCACCTTTTCAGCTAGCAGAAAACTAAAAACGTTTGGAGGTGAAAAGAGGAAAAGCTGGGGGAACATTTCTGCGGCTGGAGTTATACTCTGCTTTGTCACCTTTGCAAACCGTGGTCCCAATATCCGCGGGAGGCTGGCATAAGGATGTAGCGCCGGCAAAGGCGTTACTATCTCTGAATTCTGACATCTGGTTCATCACAACAATAACTCATCTTTTGTCCCAATAACTTGGATTAAAATGACTCTTTTATTATGTTGTAACCTGAATCAACATTCCTTCCAGGACCCGGTCGTGTCGGAAGAATGAGAAGATTTCCTTTAATTAATAATTAAACTTAAGGACTCGTTGATGTCTCATTCTAAAAAGACACTACCTCTAATCCACTGTCCAGAAATGTCTTAATATGATTAATTCATTTTCTTCCAGTATTCATGAATGTTGATGTTGCATCAGTATTATTTCATGTTTCTACTTTTGCTAAAAAGGTTAAAGCATATTAATTATCCATCTAAGTTAGTACTGGGTTTCCTTAATGACGAGAACCACGTGACTTGGTAACTCTTTCCCCATTGGGCCACGCGTCCAAAACTTTCCACGGTCAGACTTCCTGCCTGGAAGCTACCGAGAGTTCTAGAGTTCTCGTTCAGCCAACAACGAGAGAACACGGCCTCCGTTTTTCTCCGTTACACGGTAGGCTTTGATGCCGACTGAAACGTTTGGGTCTTAGCCCCAAGCAGTCGAGGACAATTTCCCCGGCTATAAGCCAGACACCATCCGTCTGCTTCTGTTCACCAGCCATGGGAAAAGCCTGTTAGCCTCTGCACCAGCCGATCATGGAGCCGCTGACGCCGACTCATTCAGACGCCTCTTTGCCTCGAGTGACTTCCCGTTCACCCGGGGACCGAACCGGGGTCCGTCAGGTTCTCACAGCCTGCCGACGACCCTACAACCCGAGGTTCGTCAGACCAACGATCTCACCGACGAACCTCCACCTACCACGCCGAAGCGATCTGGAGCGGTCTCAGCAGGTACCAACTCCGATCTGGGTAAACTGAGGCTCTTGATAAATAACACTCCTGTCAACTTAGCTCAGTTCCCCTCATAACTAGCTCCGACTCCCTAGAGATATATAAATATCTCACGGGCTCTCGTCATTAACTCTAGCTTAATAATATCAGAAGAATCTCTTAAGATGCAACCATCTACCTCATATCTGTCTGTTCGTGCAATCTGTTTCTTTAATAAAATAACTGTAGTCTAAGTCTGCTTCTGGGTTATAACTTCCAAATATAACGTACGTAGGTCTTCCCTTTGAATCAGAAAGATCCTAGAAATCCTGCATAATAATTAGGTTAGTGAAGGTAGCTTAGCATTGCTGAGCATAAACCCGACAAAACTAAGCTAATAACCTTGCAGAAGTGTGTCCGTATTATAACAATAAAATCAGGTTATATTACGCTACAAGGAATTTACCCGACGGGAGGGGTGAGTTCACCGAGACGTGTTTCTGTAAACTAGCTAGCGAGACCTCGTTTGTTTACCTGGCTACTGAGTATGGCTTTAAAATGTCAACCATTAATTAATTAAAATTCTGAATTTATCTTACTGTTTTAAAGGGACTAGAGGGAGGATTTGTAAAAAACTAAATATGCATGTTCAGTTTTTTTAAGTTAATGGGTGATGAAGCATTTTAAACTAAAGAATGAGACCACCCATGTATCGTTCCATTGTCTTTCTTTCTTTCTTTGTTCTGGAAAATGAGCTGCAGTTTTTGCCTGAATTTTCTGCGCTGTCCTACTGATACGAAGTGAACTGACACTGCTTGCATTCTTGACGGCTTCAAAGCCAGAAGAAAATATACATGGTAGGTGGAAGTAATGCACCTTAGTGTTGCGTGCCAAATGCCAACTTACTTCGTCGCTGGACATGTTGGTTTTTGTCATAATACTGGTAGGGCAGCGCTCTGAGGCTTTCAGCTGACTCTGCAGCTTCCGCTTCGCCTTCGATCGGTGTTTGGACCGGTAGGGGGCATTGTCCATGTGCACACGGTATACTGGTTTGGGGTAGTGGGAATGCTGGACTCTGTGTTTCTTATGTCCGCAGCACAGGGTAGTATTGATAGCTTTATGTTTTAGGACCTCCTCGCTGGTGGACGCCGTGCTGTCTCCTTCTACGCAAGCTGTGTGTGTGTGACCGTGGCAACACAATGGAAATCGGACCGGCACCTTGGGTGGGGACAAGGAGCAGGACCGGACCCTCACGGCTGGCAGCATAGCCAGTGGTAGGTCGGCCGACGTCCCGGTGCTCCATGCTGTTGGTGCTCAGAGTGGACAGACTGCTGGTTCTCCCCTGCATTTCAGAAGAGGAACACGGTAGTGGAGGAGAGCCACAGGGGAGAAAATGTGTATTGTCACTTCAGACCAGCGCTGTCCTTAACTTTTCTATTTCGGGCTTTTAATTTCTCCAGCCTGGCCCGACACTGTTCCGCCGTCCATTTGAATCCTTCAGCTGCATCCTGTGAAACTTGTTTATAAACTCATACCTTACCGATCCATCTACGCAGCTGATTGCTGAATGTTTGGAGCTCTGAAAGTGATCAAACCTTGGTGCTACTTGCTGGCATTTTATCAAATCTGTGTACAACAACGGTCGGACCTCTGCCGACAGACCCAAGGAGCCATGTGGGTCTGGATTTGTGATTCTTGTGGTTTTAATCTTAATAAAACAATTTCTCACTATAGAAATAAAGTAATAAAATAACGGCACTCTGGGGTTTGTTTTGCTTGTCATAAGCGGTGATCAGTAGACTGTGTTGTTTTGACGCCACAGCTCCGCCCTAACCATACCGCTCCATTCTCCTCTTCCACCAGCTGAGGATGAATGTTCATGGATCATAAATGGAGCGGTCCTGGTATGGACCAGTTTTACAATGGAAACAGACAAAATAGCGATCCGACCCGTCCCGAACCCTGCGATGGAAACAAGGCTTTAGGGTGGCGATCCAACCGGGCCATAACCCGGTGTGTGTGTGTGTGTGTGTGTGTGTGTGTATACGTGGTGCGGTGCATTGTTTTACCATATTTTCTTTTGTATTAATAAAATGTATTTTTACTTATCAAACAAATAGCCAACTTGTCGGATAATTCGCGGATAATTCTGAAAATGGTCAGAAGCTACAGTGGTGCCGATGACACCAGGTTTTACTGGTTCTGTTGAACTAACACTGGACCCAGTTCAGCTCATAGATCCAGAGGATGCTCTAGAGAATCTATCAGCTGATTGATCAGCCAGTAATCATCTAGAAATCTCTAAAAACTATCCCCCATCCATCTGGAGTCTGCCATATACTGACCTGCAGCGCATTCCACACAAGTGTCACTGCAGGATTCATAAGTCTCAGTAATCACAATGAATGCACCAATAAGTGCTGTTGCTCTATAACCTGAAGACATCTGTATGATATTATTCTAAAATGTGACATATTTTTGTTCAGATTTTTATTCTGTTCAGAGACAAGATGGGGGGGGGGTAACTGTTGGTTCTGTGTGTGTGTGTGAGGGTCTACAAGTCTGAAATTGTCTTAAATTCACAATTTTTTCATCTCCCCAGCTGCTCTGCCAGGTTTCCCGTCTCCAAAATGTGGTTACGCATAGTTTGAGTAAAGTTACGCACATTTTTCCGTAATGTTTTCTAAATCCCAAAGTTTGTGTAAAAAGTGACTGGTGACGTCAATGCCAACCAGTGTTGAACCAAACCGTACAAAGTCTACAAGTCTGTACTGCAGAAACTCCAGAGGCTGAGAACACTCCTGTCGAGGCAGCCGTAGTAGCCCCAATGTTCCTGTTGAGATGTGGTTCAGCTTCATGCCCTTTCTCCCCTGACCTCTGCACCTGTTCTGATCCTGCCCGATGGTGAGTGGACTCAAATTGGAGCGAGAGACCCATGAACCGGGTCTTCACCTCTACACCGGGCTGATCTGGTTTATCTGCCCCATCCTGGTCTCAGGTGGCTTGTAAGGGTCGGAAATCGAACTGCCTGGAGTTCCTGGAATCACTTCTGCCTCATCTGGAGCTCTCCAATCACTTCTCTATCAAACAATGTTTCAAACTTTCCACCTAACACAAGTAGAGCTCGCTGCAGAACCAGAAAGGTGGAGCTGCATCAGGTTCAGCCCCGCCCATTCAACCAGGGTCAGCCCTGCTTCGCTACACAGCCACGCTGACTTCTGGTTTTTTTAAATTAACTTTATTGCAAAAGAGTGAATTTACAAGCAAGTCACTGAATACCGGCCTGTTTCCCCTTCTGTTTTCAGGATTGAAAATTGATTCAATATCTCGGGGTTAGTTATATTACTTTTTGAATGAGAAACGTTAACTGACTTGTATCTTGTTGCACTGAATGAATGACTAGTTGAAATATTTTATATAAAGAAAAAAATAATTGCAGGAAGAAGTGCACTTATTAAATCCTGCCCCTGTATCACCCCAATTGTTATCCATATAGATATAGATAAATAAAGATTCTGCTTTGACATAGTCCAGCTCCCCTATAGCCCTAGTGACAAGAACTGATGTTGAAGATGGATGAATGACAAGACATACGGTATATATTATCAGTCAGACATGCCCGTAATCAGGAGTTGGTGGTGCCAACAATTACTCAAGACATTTCCTCTGGCAGGGGATGACCAGACACGTATACTTTGCAGGAAATCTCCAAGATGTGAGTTCCCAGGGAGTTTGTAATACTGTATATCATGGAAAAAATATTTTGCCATCTTTTCTTCAAAGTCATTTCAGCCCAATAGAGCCAGACATGGAGGTCACCCAAGGGGAAAAAAAATACTGGTCTGTAGGCTCTAGTGAAGGTTTGTACGGAAGCCCTGAACGGCAAGCGAGGAAAAAAATTTTTTAAGGGTGGCCAATTTTCTAAGTTTGGTCAAAAATATTTTTCCGCTTGACTTTCTGACCAGTACAAACGGAAAAAAAACTTTTTTTTGAAACATTGTCACAACTGGTCTAATATACTTAAACTGTTGTAAAAATGAGAATAAAAAAAAAAAAAACTTTTTTTTTTTCTTTCCACTTAAGCAGCCCTGAGTGGCAACTGGAAAAAAAAATATTTTACTTAGGCTCATTTTCTATTTTTCTTGTAATGCTGTTATAACGCCACCAGAGGGCGAGATTCTTTTTTTTTTTCCTCTCCACTCTTGGAGCCCTGAAAGGCAAACAGAAAAAACTTTTTTTAGAGATGCTAATGCTAATGCTAATTTTGCTAATGCTAATGCTAATTATTTTTTTTTGTTGTTCGTAGTCTTGGAGCCCTGAATGGCAAGACAAAAAAAATATTTTGGGAGATGCTAATGCTAAAGCTAATTTTTTTTTTCTTTCACATTTTGGACCTCTGAAAGGCAAGAAAATAATATTTTGCAAGATGCTAGTGCTAATGCCTTATTTTTTATTTTTTGTGTACATTATTTGCAGCCCTGAAAGGCAAGACAAAAAAAACATTTTTTGTAGATGCTAATGCTAAAGCTAAATTGGTTTATCTGTGTAATACTTATTCCTGCCACCAGAGGGCAAAATTAACCTCTGGTTTTCCCTGATACAAAGCATGGACAGACACGGTGCTGTGAACTCAGCCATCCTCTTCCAGGTGAGTTTATATATGCATCTATTTTATGAATAATGTACATTTGCACATCAGTTTTAAAAGGGTACATGCTCATTTCATCTTCAAACTAGTTTAAATGTTTCACAGTGAGGTAATGGCGTTCTTGTGCTGTTTGATTGTGCTAATTTGCGGCTGCTAATAGCTAATGCTAAGTAAACAATCTGCCATGAGAGAGAGGCAGGTAGCGTCTCTCTTAATCGATCCACAGGTAATTTAAGTCATTTTACAACAGCCACTGCTTCTAAATGTACTGTTTATAGTGTTTAGATGTGTTTACTGCGTAGAATTTTCAACTCAACAACGCCGATTGTCCAGCTCTAGCATTCAGCTTATTCTAAAACCAGAACTCTTGGCCTATTGTGATTCTCTGTGGTTCTGCAAACTTCCTCAGTAGCGCTGATGTAGTTTATTATCCGCGTTAAGCACCGCGATCACGTCATCCGCGCTTCTCACTCATAGAACCGTGTAGTAGAGGCTGCATGATGCATTCAAGGACAGTTCGTGAATTCGGCTATCTACTCTGAAATAGCACATAAACTTGTATTAAACACATTGATATCAATGCATTTCACTCCTAATACACATTTATCTTAATACTGGAGCTGTTTTACATCAGCATCTTTATTAATGATTTAATGTCGTATAAAATAGTAGCAAAAAGATGCATTTGACACGTGAAAACAGCACAATGTGGAGCGTACAAGATTTCAAAACAGTAGCAAACAGTAGTTTGTTCTCTGACAACATAAAGTACATTTGTTTAATATTTAAACATTTCTGTTGCTTCTTTAAATGATGTTGAGGCAGTAAGATTCTAATAATTTGTTTTTCTTGTCAAAATCTACAGGAAAAGTGCCGACTGTACACCTCCAGGGTCCTGGTCCAGTTGAAAGTCCCTATTTTGGCCAAGTTCCTGCACCTGAATGGACGAGAAGGGTCTGGCTGCGGCCGCTGTGGAGCTCCACAGTAACCGGATACACGTGACCTCCACAGTAGCCGGATACACGTGACCTCCACAGTAGCCAGATACACGTGACCTCCACACTAACCGGATACACGTGACCTCCACAGTAGCCGGATACACGTGACCTCCACACTAACCGGATACACGTGACCTCCACAGTAGCCGGATACACGTGACCTCCACAGTAGCCGGATACACGTGACCTCCACA
>SSNR01000695.1:22079-38242 GCA_006937965.1 Callopanchax toddi | reverse complement strand
AAAAAAAAAAAAATTAGCATTAGCATTAGCAAAATTAGCATTAGCATTAGCATCTCTAAAAAAAGTTTTTTCTGTTTGCCTTTCAGGGCTCCAAGAGTGGAGAGGAAAAAAAAAAAGAATCTCGCCCTCTGGTGGCGTTATAAAAGCATTACAAGAAAAATAGAAAATGAGCCTAAGTAAAATATTTTTTTTTCCAGTTGCCACTCAGGGCTGCTTAAGTGGAAAGAAAAAAAAAAGTTTTTTTTTTTAAAATTCTCATTTTTACAACAGTTTAAGTATATTAGACCAGTTGTGACAATGTTTCAAAAAAAAGTTTTTTTTCCGTTTGTACTGGTCAGAAAGTCAAGCGGAAAAATATTTTTGACCAAACTTAGAAAATTGGCCACCCTTAAAAAAAATTTTTCCTCGCTTGCCGTTCAGGGCTTCCGTAGGTTTGTGTATTGTTTTAAAAATAGGTTGTTTATGTATTTAAGAGTTTCAAAGAAAGATTCAATGAAGAGAACATGACTAATTTGATTATTTGAATTTCTAATCGTTTTGCATAAAGGATGTGCCTGTCATGAGAAGCATTATGGTGGCCTGGAACTGGGTGAGGGAAAACCAACACCACTTTGATAGAAAGGTTATCCCACCAGACATCCTCAGTATGAAGACAATGCAGCAATGGCCATCACAACGCGGGAACGGTTCCTGACTACATATGACATGGATATGGATGAAATCTGGGCTCCCTTCATTTTCACAGTCTCAAATGAAGAGGATATGGTGTTGTTAGTGCAGGAAATCCCAGTGTCTTGCATGTGCAAACCTGATTAGTTCCATGGTGTTTTGCTGTTTGGTTTGCAGTCATCATTATGTAGAATAAAATCATCAACATTGATGTACTGTATAAAGTGAAAATGTCTTTATAGAATTTAAAATGGTCTCACAGTGCATTTTTAAAAATAACTATAAAAACTTGGAGCAAAATCAAAATGCATGTCCAGGGTCACATAGACCTCATCATAAGACCATTTGTCACAAGGAGGATATTGTAGTCCTGCAACTGGTATTAAATCATCCTGCGGTTCTTCCTTCGTCTCAGCAGCATCACCACTGTCAGTGGCACCCTCTTTGGTCCTGAACATTTCTCTGTCTGTCTGAAAGAGATGCCATTATGCCACACTTTTGTGTAAGCACAACTGTCTCGGTTTGGCACATGGGCAATGCCATGACCTCTTTTTCATGTTAAAGGCCCACCATTACCCTTCCCAGTCTGCTGTAGCATGACACTTCTGGCTCAAAGACTGATATGAACTTTTTTGAGGAAGGTCCTCCAACCATGACATCAACAGAGAGGCACCCCTGCAGCAGCAGATGAGCTCTGGAGGTTCAAGCAGCTCTGTTTCCTGACATCCCCAAATATTTTGGCAGTCACCATGTCTGACAGCACCTCTTCTTCCAGAATTGTTGGGGGGTGTCTGATTTTGGAGAAAATGTCAATGATTTTAAGTGAATGCATTCGTATGGCAGAATCCCACTCCTCACTGCAAATTCCACATTTGTATTGCAATCATCCAATTTGTTTTTGACTTGTACCCCAGGTTTTATTCTGTACATGTACTGGTGGTTTGAAGAATGATTTGTTGACTGCAAAGATGCCATTTGTAGCATCAATGCACTGATGATAGGTGCCGTGTCTCTGATATCTGTTGTCCCTTTCGCCTTTGTTTTTTTTATTAATATGCACCTGCAAGTTCTTTTTATTTCATGTGGTGCCGCAGTGGCTGCATGTCACTTTCACCCGCTGGCGGACCTTTAATCGTCCTGAGGATGAGGATGACGACGGTCCTGCCGGTGGTGGCAGAGGAGGTGATGATAATTTGTCTTTACATATGGCAAGATGTTTCACAAATCCCATTCTCCGCAGAATCGTTGACAGACAATAACAGTGAAAATGTGCCATTTCCATTATGATGACATAATCTAAAATGAAAAAAAAGAACAGATTTGATTAACTGTCTTGTGTACAGTGCTGCTTCATGCAAAGTAGCACAACAGACTTACCAGCCCAAGTACTCAGTAAAAAGTACTTGCCTTGCATTATGTTATTGACTGCTAATAAAAAAGAAACTGACTAAACATTCATATTTTTGAAAAAAGTAGAATAACCTTATAAATAATAATCTCTTAAAGCCATACTTAGTAGCCAAGTAAACAAACGAGGTCTCGCTAGCTATTTTACAGAAACACGTCTTGGTGCACTCACCCCTCCCGTCGGGTAAAATCCATACGCCAGCCTCCCGCCGACATAGGACCACGGTTTGCAAAGGTGACAAAGCAGAGTCCAGCCGCAGAAATGTTCCCCCAGCTTTTCCTCTTTTTACCTCCAAACGTTTTTAGTTTTCTGCTAGCTGAAAAGGTGTTTTTTGGGGGGCGGACTCTGATATTTTTATCTTAAAATGGAAGCACTAAGCGCGGCTCTTTGTCCTACTCACTTTCACTTCCAGGATGTTCTGCCCCAAAATGTTTCCGGGTGGATTAATGCCAACCCAAGCAGTGAGGAAATGCAGCAGACAGACAGCTGGATTGTCCAATCCTATCGTTCGGATTGGCTGAAGTTTTTAGAGAACTGCGGGACAACAACTTTATTGATTTCTTTTGTTTTTTTTTAATCTCCACAATATACAGTATTTATGTCTATACTATATTAGAACGTTGTTAAGAGGCTTAAAAAAAAAAAAACGTTAAAAGCTACATTATTTGCCTGGCTACTGAGTATGCCTTTAAAAGTACCACGAGGGGAAGTTTGGTTGTAACAACAGCAGCCAAAAAAAATTTTTTTAATTAAAATACACCCAAAATATGGAAACTAAAACAAATATGCAGACATGTTGAAAACTCACTCAAAAGAAAATATTGCACAGAATGCATACATACCTTCATGATTTATGAGAAGGTGAGACCATTACTGGTTTACGCCACAGCTTGGTCACTCTGGTCATCAAAGGATTGCCTACACCACTCTCAAGACAGTCCAGACTGTTTGTCATTGTCATTCCACAATGCTAGAATGACCTACCATGCTACCAGAACAGGTACATCTTCAAGAAACTCCTGAAGAACCAGCTCTTCAGGGAACATCTTCCAAACTAGCAACTACCCTGCATCTCCCTTCACCTACTCAATAATATCTTCACCTATCTCAATAATTTGACACTCCTAATTTTCAGCTGTATGTCGCTTTGGATAAACTTGTCTGCTATATGCCTAAACATAAACAGTACAGCATCCCCCTATTCTTCATTTCTGTAGACTGGTGGACTCCAAACCTTTCAGAGATAAACCTTCACAGATTGATGGACAGCAAACGTTGATTCTTGAAGGCAATTGCTGTTGTGCTATCCTTCTCTGCATTGTCTTAATACACACCTGTAATTTCCAAAATTACAAAAAATGTTTTTAACAGAGGAGCTTTAACTTTTTACCAGGTCAGTGCATTTGATCAACCATGTGTGGGTAATTTACAAGATAGCAGAAAAATATACCGTAATGACCTAAATATAGGACAAGTTTTTTTCATTAAAAATAATGTAAAAATGTGGGGTCGTCTTATAATTGGTGTCTAACCAGTGACACATGATGGTAGTTGTTTGGGGTCATTACACAAGTGCAACAGCAGAGGGTGCTAGTGTTTTGAAAAGCTACAGCAACAGGAAGCGCAGCTCAGATCGTGACCGGTCTCGGTGCCGGACCGACCTGAAGTTACAGAACCACTGGGCATTAAGATGCCCGATGGCCAGTCCAGTCCGAGACCCAGGGCAGGTGCTGTCAGCGTGAGCAGCTTGGCACAGACTTCTGTCTAGGTGGAGGGCTTGCACCCGTCGATCCAGATACACCTCCTTCCTACGGACACAGGTCCACGCACAGCTGCACAACACCTCAGTCCACTGGGCTGGTGCTGCACGCTTTATTGGTGGGGATGCAGCGCTATTTCTGTACCCTCAGATTGAGTTATTGGTGGGGACACGTCACCTCCGTCCACGCTAAATCTACGCCCATGACTTTACTATTCTCACATATCAGAAAGAGAGAGAGACTACTGAGCCCAAAAGAGGGCACGAGAAGAAAGAGCGAGAAAAAGATTTAACAGAACTTTTTCTCTTTTTTTCCAATTGACTGAAATCTGACAGAGAACTTGATTAATAGGAAAATATTAAAGCAGTCTGTAATTACGGTATTATTTAAATGACTTTCTCAAAATTTCAATAAAAATTGTTTCTTTAAAAAGTGAATTTAGTCTTTTTTCTGAAGATTAGTCTTGGAAGGGGGGGGGTGTCTTATAATCAGGTTTGTCTTATATTCAGGTCAATATGGTATTTGGCTTTCTATTTATTTTTAAGGACCAGATATTTTTGTCCTGAACACAAGAAGTTTAAAGATGTATCTGTGGTCTTTATTTATTTATTAACCTTTATTTAACCAGGAAAGTCCCATTGAGATTCAGAATCTCTTTTACAAGGGAGTCCTGTGAAATGACAGTTATTTGTATTTTTGACATGAATTGTGAGAGATGAGTCAAAATCATGTTTCAAACAGTCTTTATAACCCAGAGATCTAGTCACTGTCCTACATTTTACTCATGTATTTGTTTGACTTTGTGAAGTTGATGAAAATGAAGACAAATTATCAAAATTCTTTGTTTATTTTTTATGTATGAGTGTGTTCCTGCATCTATATGTCGGTCTAAGAGAAACCAGAGAAAGCGAGTCCATTTTTTCTATTTTCCTCTGCATGACAAACTCTCTCAGATCAGTAAAACATCTTTGCCTCATCTCATGGTGACTCAGGTTACTGTCCAACCACACGGTGTCTGCATCTGAGATACACACTCATACATGACACATTCACCTCATCAGAATGAAGCCTTGCCTCACCAAAGTAAGGACCCAAGAAAATGAAACAGACGTTTGAAACGGGCTCATCAGGAAGGAGTCATTAGAATGAATATAATTTGTGTGTATTGGATTGTGTCAGTACCTGCACACTAAGGGTCAGTTCACACGGAGGATGAAAATGTCTGCAGATTCAAACCATAAGAGACCACACACAGCGATAAAGTCATGGATGTCGACCGTTCTGCTCCTACAGTTTGCTGTGCAGCAACACGGAAAAGATAACACATCGCTGTTGCTGTTTTGATGTGGGACTCCCCTTCAGTTTGTGTTACAAAGATTGCTTCATCCTGTGGTTTCACTGCACTTCAGTTAATTAAAACACAACAACTAAATGTAACAATAAAATGACCTCCGGTTTTCACAACAGAACAGAGAATAGAGCTGTTCATCTGCACACAGAGCTCCGTCTGGTATCACCTGATCAAACTGGTTTAGATGCATCTGTTTCACATCAGAGCTGCTGATCGGACTGATGAGAGCTGTAAGACAGAACTAATTCACCTAAAATAAATATAATCAGTCACGTGACAGGTTACATCCTCTACAGCAGTTATTCAGCATTTAAAACTTTGAATAAAATATATTTTGGGAGTGAATTGATGTGAGACCCAAAGGCTAGGAGTGTGGTTTGTTTTTTTTATTTATATTAGGGCTGCACAATATATCGAAAATGTATCGTCATGGCGATAACAGGACGTGCGATAGGCCTATCGCAAAAGATGTCAAAACATGGCAATAAATGCTGGGTTGAAATGTTTCCATATGTTCTATAAATCAACTCTTTGGTCATATACTTCCGTATTAGCTTACAATCAAATAGGCCTTCCCATATGTGACCAATCAGATGGCTCCGTTTACGCCCGCCCCCTACGTAACCTGTTTGATGCTACCTGAGTTAGCTTTGCGTTGCAATGGCTGAGAGCAAAACAAGTGAGGAAAATGTCGGCGACGACCTCGTGGTTAAAACAAAATCACGTCTCTCATTTGGAGACACTTTGGTTACAAGAGAGATGAAGTTCTACAAACACGTCCTCTGCAGGACAACCGCGGGAGGGGGGGGGGGGGTATGTGTGTGTGTGTGATAGCGTGTGCTCTCTGTGCGTCTCTCTCTGTGTGTGTGTGCTTATGTGGCTGCATGTGCTTGTGTGCGTGCTTGCATCTGTGTGTTTGCAAGAATAAGGAGTTTGGAAAATGGATTACAAGAGGAGTGATATTTTACTGTAAAATGGATTAAAGGTAAGACTAAATGAATGATTCTGACTTCATGACGTTGTTTTTCTTCAGCAGCTGATTCAGTGAGTTTTGCCGTAGTGATGAAAAACAAACTATTGGAAAGGAAATAATTTGGGCTTTAATTTAAATGGTGACTTGTGTGGATAGGAATCCTACAGCATTGTACGTAGCTGCTGTGGTTTTCTCTGTATTTAGTGTCATTAAAATTGTTATTTTCATTTAGCTGCTTAATGTTGGAATTGGGTCCTGTTGAGGTAGAAAACAATGTTTTATAGATCAGATGAGCTTTTTCCCTATGCAGCATGAATATATTAGTAAAGTTTTAGCAGGTCTTTGGAATGCATTAATTGCTGGATGTGCTGCGGTGTCCAGGACCTGGGAAAACAGGCTTGTTTATATATCACATGTGTTATCGCCATCGCAATATTAAGCACTGTTATCGCATATGACAGTTTTTCCTAATAATGTGCAGTCCTAATTTATATGAATATATATTTATTGGGCCATGTGATCATGTTTGGAAACTTTCATTGAAATAAAACACGGACTTCACTGCAACACTTGTCCTCCTGATGTTCAGCAAAATATTTTTGTTTTATTTTTTTAACAAACACTCATTTTAAAATGATGGGAGGGAAACATTTATATTGTTGTCTCTGTTTCTGTCTCTGCTTGATTTAATAAATAAAAAATTAAATGTTGCAGAAGGAAAAGTCCTCATTATATCCTCTAAAAACACTCGGGTTGGGATTTTGAATTTTAAGGTTTCCAGTGACATTATCCTTTTAAAATGTGTCAGACAACAGCTGAGGTTCAGAGGTCACACAGTTCAGTCAGACGGTCATTCTGCCTCCCGCCTCCTTTATTCTCCTTTAGGGACCCCTGGTGTTAAACTGACACATCTGTCGGGCCCCTGGCTCTTTATATAGGAGCACCGGTCAGAGGAAGAGGAGGAGGAAGAATAGAACTCGTGCCTTCACACAGGTTCTCCTCACACACACTCCATCTGGCCCGTGCCTTAACAGATGTTCCTGTCACACACATGAACACACACAGTGCTGACAGAGGCGTCCTCCAAGCATTCCACAACCTGACGACTGGGATGCATGCAAATATAAAAAACCACAAACAAATTACCCAAACTTATAAAAGCATTCTCCAGCCTGCAGCCCGCTCCCTGGGCCTCCTCTGCTTTCTACAAACATCAACCTCCATGTTTTCATGCCTCCATGAGTTGGAGGCATTATTACAAACCAACAAAACGTCACTATGCAAAGCCAGGGCCTCTTCAACAAAGACAACAATCAGGTTATTGTGGTCATTCACTTTGGCACCGCATTCCTGGAAAAGCACATAAGCACACCCTCCCAAAGTCACTGCTGAATGCACAAAAATCCAGACCTGACTGGTTTCAGCAGTGATTAGAGACTCTGAACTGAACACATGTGTTGATTCCTTCCTCTTCATAAAGTATGTCACTATATCTTTTCTTTCTTTCTTTTTTTAACCCAGTGTCCTGTCCGACTGTGTGTGTAACAAACAGAATAGATGTCTGAGTGCTGGCCCAGGAACAAGCCCAACAGTGGTGAGACGTTACAGCCACTGCTATAATGCTTCATCTGACTTACATTTATATATAAAATTTAAAGCAGCTCTCTGGATTATTTTTCTCTGTATCAAAGTTTTCTAAATGTTTTAAATGATATTTCAGGTCTAAACTATGATCTATGGGTTGAGTTCCACAACATCTGTCATTCTGATGAAGACCCTCCTTCCTCCTAGAGACCCCTTTCCATTATTTCTTGCCGCCGACATTTTTCAGCCAATGAAATTCAAATGTCTGCATTCTCTCAACATGCACGCGCATCGACCAAACCTGTACCATAGGGGGCGCTGTCGTACAGGACGCTTCGTGTGTTTCTCTGTTTGCGTCTCAGCCTCACGGCTCATTTCTACTAAAAACCTACCCATTTCCCAGCTAAAGATGAATTTATTTTTATTTTTAAACCTTTCACCTCACAGAATGGCAAGGCTTGACAGGATTACGCATTTATTTTGGTCAGAAAGTTCATCCAGGGCCGAGTCAAGTTCAGCTTCAGAGTCCAGCAGCAGCTCTCTGCTAACAGAGCTAATATCAGAAGCAGCAGAGACAGAGAGGGCTCATCAGACCCTCGTAGTGTTGTTGGAATAAGATTGTGAACTGTGAGTGATTAAACCCTACACACTGAGCTGTACAGTTCATGCCCGCAACGTATATGCGCCGTGTGCACATGCGACCGGACGCGCGTGTCGAGATGTTTTGAGGAGGAGCCTTTGGACGTTAGATTCAAAAACTGCTCTCTTGCTGAAATAATCCAGAGTGCTGCTTTAAAAAATCTTTATTGGAATTGTTTTTTGGTTTGATTTAAATCCTAAATGGACACGGAGACTGAAAAGAAGAAGGGTACGGAAAGAAGAGTGAGGGAGAAAGTAAACAGAGAAAAAGAGACATGAAGAATCCACTTCTAGACCTGCAAATAAAGCACAAACAAACAAGCAAACAAAACAGGGAGAAAAGATACAACAGCAACAAACAGCATATGAATACACAGCAACTGTGATATCCTTAAAATTCCCACAGGCACCATGCACCTGCAGGGGCGAACCGGCCCCAGCAGAGGCCTGACTGCACCAGGGGTCCCGGGTCCCGCCAGGCGGGTTTCTTTGCATTTTGTAATCCAGAGGAAAGTTTTATTTAAGAGAGTGGCTTCTGATCCACAAAAAACAGTGGCAGAGACTCGTGACCCCCTATCATCACTGGCAAAATTAGATGAACACTGCTAATAAACTAATTAAACAAGAACATAATGAAAAACACAAACATCTACAACTATTCCACCATGTTTATTCAGCTGTTTGCAACAATTAGGGCTAATATATGGTATTAGCAATGATTTTAGATTAACTTTCAGTTCTGGAGAAGACCAGGACCCCCATTTGTTGTTTCAGGACCCACAGTGGGGTCCCGACCCCAACTTTGGGAACCACTGATTTAAGAGCTACTTCACCAAACCTTTAGTTTCCCTAATGTAAGTAAGTAAGTAAGTAAGTAAAGTTTTTTTCTATAGCACCTTTCACAGAAAAAATCACAAAGTGCTTCACAGAAAACAAAACCAAACATGATAAAACAAATAAAATCAATAAAACAAACAAAATATCATTACAAATCAAAATCATTAAACAACAACAAGAGAACACAAAAGAGTTATTTAAAAGCAGTTTTAAATAATTGGGTCTTCAACTGCTTTTTAAAGGAGTCCAGACTGTCTATACAGCATAAAACTAAAGGAAGTTCATTCCAAAGTCGCGGTGCAACAGACTGGAAGGAGCGATCACCTCGACTTTTAAATCTGGTCCTTGGAACTGTTAGGAGATTCTGGTCTGTGGACCTGAGGACTCGGGTTGGAGCGTAGGGCTTTATCAGTTCAGTAACATAAAGAGGAGCTTGACCATGTAGGGCCCTGAAAGTTAGAGTCAGGATTTTAAAATGAACTCTACATTTAACAGGTAACCAGTGCAGAGACCTCAGAATAGGAGTGATGTCATCTTTTCTGTTTGCTCCAGTGAGGAGCCTCGCTGCAGAGTTCTGGACCAGCTGAAGGCCATAAAGGGCTTTTTGGTTCAAACATGTGAAAAGTGTGTTACAGTAATCTAGACGGGAGGAGATAAAAGCATGAAGAACCATTTCCAGTTCAGGTTTTGACACCAACTTTCTCAGTTTGGAAATATTTCTCAGATGATAAAAACAGTTTCTGACCAGCTGTTTTGAGTGACCTTCAAGAGACATTGATTGGTCGAAAATAACACCCAGATTCCTCAGGTTTGACTTTACAGCAGAACTTAAATGTCCAATCTGTTGACTGATCAGAGGGACCATCCTATCAGGGGCAACAATCAGACATTCAGTCTTTTCAGGGTTTAACTGAAGGAAGTTCTTTTCTAACCAGTTAGTAGCTGACAGACACTCCAGTAGTTCAGACAGTTTGTAAAACTCTAAGTCTTTGAAGAAGCAGTACAGCTGAATGTCATCTGCATAAAGGTGGTAGGAGACATTGTGACATCTACTAATGATCTGAGGGGAAAAGAAAACAAGCATAGAGGGAAGTGCGTAAAGAGTACAGTGGGGGGGGGGGAGTACTTGTTGTTTAGCTATTGATTGCTCTGATTGAAACAAAGGATCTTCAGGTCTAAGCTGGTGGGAACACGATGTGCTCTGATGAGAACATTAAGGCCTTCCCAGTCTACTGTATCTATGCAGCAGCCGCTTCCAGCTCTATGGTTGCGTTGGCACATTAAAGCTGTTCAGCTTTTGAAAGTGAAGATGTTGACAATTACAAAATTATGACACAACCTACAACTTTAATTATGAAAAAAATATATTCAATCAATGATAAACAATGAAATATCATTGCCACAAATAGTCAGGTCAAGACAAAAGCTCTGACTAAGGACTGAAACAAACAGAAACTATAAGGGTTTTAATGTTCTGTGTGGCTGGGTGAGAAATGTGAGAACCTCCAGCTGATTTCCCCCTCGCAGCAGATCATCTGCCACACTGCAGCAGGGTGAAAGCAGTGCTCAGCATCTAAATGTAGAAAATGGAAGTTTGGGGAAGTTTTAATGCACTCAAGAGTGTTTGGATGTGAGGAGTTCAGTGAGGGAAGGGGAAAATGGAGAGACGAGCGCTGATGCTGAGTCATATTGTAAAGAGTCGTTCTGACCCAGTTCTCACTCACATCCTATTTGCCGCCACAATTTATTCATTCGACACAGCGCTGGTGCTCTCACAGAGATGCAGCTCTTAATAATTCATGTCGACCTGAAGTAGAATTGGAAAAGGCTGAAAAATACTGAAGACACAACCATTTTTGTGTTTCTATACTCCACCTGCACATAAAGCACAAAAAGCCTCAGTTTGGGAACATGGGTTCTGTTGAGACCAGCTCTGACTAGACAGCCAGTCACTGCTGCTTTGCATCAGATGGAGATTTTACACAGAAATTCATGGTTATTATCACTGACCACTGCATGGAACTGGTTTGTTACTAGTAACCTAAAACACTTGTTCCAAAACGGAACATGTTGGGCCCAACCTGGCAAAGAAACTGATTTAAAATGATGCAATGTAAAAAATAAAGTTAATAAGTCATGAAGCAATGTATCAGGAACCAATCAAACAGCATCTCAGACAGACTTAAAGAAACTTTATAGAATTGTTCATCCTTCACAGGGTGAGTTTCTGGTTTCAGAGGCTTTAAAGGTCAGGATCAGATTCAGAATCATTTGGTATTTTCATTCAACAACATGTTAGACAAGCAGCTTAATAACCTAAAGTCACTAACAATCACCTATCTGATCATCTATCTGGAAGGATGATTATTATCCACATCCCTGGATTCATGGAACAGCATCTCATTAAAGTTCAGGATTTGAGCCTCGCTCTGCAGCTTGTTCTCTCTGTGTTTTTAGGCTTTAAAAGCACAATCAGAAACGATCATCTGAATTGACAGTGTGTCACAAAGCAGAACCACCTTTAGGTTAAACCTGCTGCAAAAATCAGGTTTGACTGAGTGATTGTTAAATGCTGTGACAGGCAGCTCCTTCAGGCTCTGGAGGCCTCTGACATTAGAGCTTCCTCTATATCAACTATAGTCTCAGACATTAAGGTTACTGCTCTGGGATGTTTTTGTACTTGTTTATGGTAGTAAGGGACCAGGGATACATCCTCAAACTAACAGGACATTTCACCACCTTCAATGGGCGAACAAGAGAGGTTGTCCACAGATCAGGAGGTCAGAGTTCAGTCCCAGGCACAAAGCAAGTTGAAGTCCTTGGTAAAATACAGAACCTGTATCTGCCTCCTGGTCTGCTGTTCCTCAGGGACGGGTCAGACGTAGAGAGCAGATTCCTCTAACTAGTTCTGTGTGTATATGTTGTACTGTAGTGTATACATGGTACTGTGGTATGTGCAGTGTTGGGTAAGTTACTTTAAATTAGTAACTTAGTTACATTACTAGTTACTTCTTTCAAAAGTAACTCACTTACTTTAAGTTACTCGTTACTTTAAAAGTAACAAGTTACTAGGGAAAGTAACTATGTTATAAATAAAACAATTATAAATTAACAACCTAAATTTACTGTGATTTATAATTAATCAGCTGATGCTGTGGACTTCATACAGTGAAGTAAGTCACTGGTGTACAGGCCAGATCTTTTAGAGGTGATCAATTAATCAGTCACACTTTTTTATTTTGTTTTTCTGAAGGCCCGGTATCAAATAGACCAGAACTTCAACAGTTATCACTCAACTTATTTCAACATCAAACTGAAATTTTGGTAGCAAAAACATTCAATCAAAACAACAGGATAGTCCTTAAATCAACTCATATATTTACAGTATATTTGATCCATCCTACCTTTATTCAGTAGAGCTGCTGTTTTCTCATGACTGATGAGTTCAGTCTCCTCAGAAGGAGATCTTAGTTTCCACTCAGCTTTGACCACAGGCTGCTATCAGAACAGAGAGGAGCTGACATGGTTTTCAGAACCAGCAGTGTCCAACCAACGACAAACTTCAACTCTTTCGTCTCAGTTTTTGTTAAATCCAGTGGTTTCACCTTCTCACAGTCCAAAAACTCACGACAGACAGGATGAGCTGCTAAAACTCCAACTTTAACGAGCCACCTGTGTTCGGATGGCGCAGCGTGGGCCTGGCGGAGGAGACGCCGGTCCAGGGTGAAGACAGCTCAGCGCGACCAGCTGCAGGTGGGTCCGCTGTCTCGTTGTGGCAGGTGGAAAGTTTGAAACTTTGATAAAGATGAGAAGCGATTGGAGAGCTCCAGATGAGGCGGAAGTGACTCCGGCCTCCAGGAACTGCGGGCAGTTAGAGTTTTTCCTAACTTTTGATCTGTTTTCTATTCTCTAAGGGTTTGGGTCATTATGGGTTCAGTCGGATATAAACTGGACCAATTAGGCTTTTGCAAAGTGAGCCAGAATGACATTACTATGCAAATAAACTAACACACTGTGTTAGTTAATACAGGCTTAGGAGACAAATAAGGAGACAAATAAGACACGTTAAAAGGGCAACTCCAGGTCTTTGTTGGTGATGTGATGCAGACTAAGTAATTATTGAGACAGCTGTTTTCATACTTTCTCATAACAGAAGAAACTGACAGAATTCTGAACTCAGGTAGAAAAGTAATGGTTAAGACCAAAAAACAGAAACATGGCAGAACAAACTTTAGCAGGCGGGTGTGAGAGCATAGAAGGATAGCAAAGAAGCTACTTGAAACCATCAGTGACAGACTGATGTTCAGGGACTGGACTGCTGAGGACTGAGTGAAAGTCACTGTCTCTAATAAATCCCCTTGCAATGGTTCGAGGTTTCCCCCAAAAAATGAAGAATATCTGAAGAAAAAACAAGACTGAGCACTAAGCAGCGCCCAGAACAAAATGTCAAATATTTGGGTCTATGGCCAGAAAACTGTGATCCATCAGTGTTGATGAGTGTTTATCAGATTTACTGTACTACAGGTACCACAGGTGAGAAGAACGAGCAGGAGAACCATTCCTGAAGTACTGCACACATATAACAAAAGCCTGCTAAATAAAACTTGTATTTTTTCGGGCTGTTATAAAACAATGTTGACTTTCTTTTTATTTCTAGCTTTTTCATCTCAAAAGAAAGCATAAGTATTTCACCAGAAATGAAAACAGATGTTCTCAGTTTGCAGAAACCTGCTGTAGGGGAGTTCAGTGAAGGAATGGTGTCAACGTGTTTCTAATGGGGCTGATGTGACATCTATTTATTTTGTATTGTTTTATCCTGAATCCATCAAAGTGCAAAATAAATAGACACAACATTATGGAAAGAAATGTTCAGATAATTGTGCTAAATAAATCAATAAATAAATCATGGATTCAATATATATAGAGCCAGGGGCGAACATAAGTAGTGTGCATTAGTGCCACAAATGATGGGTGTGTACCAGTTCCCTTTGTCTCTACGCTGCTTTGCGTACTGGTCTGCTGTCCATAGCGTGGGATCATATGACCTCAAACTAAATCGTAAGTCAGCTCAGTTCTCATCATGCTCATCATCACTGACGAGCTGCAGCCTGAGCTGAGCTGCTCACTTTAAACAGTTCGCTTGTACTGTAGCAGGAGTTGAATACCTCATGAAATAATTACCTCATTGAAAAAATGATGTGCACCCCTGTACAGCTGTGTAGCTCTTTTCAATGCATCCAAAGCATTCACACTCTGGTGTTGGTCAACTACAGCTGCCCTGGGGCCGTCTGATGAGGCCAGGTTGACATTTTGCATCATCAGCCCTTCAGACCACCAACATTCACACAGGTAAGGTGGGTGAGGTGTCCTGTCCAGAGACATAACAAGGGGACAAAGATGGAGCTGGACTGACTACCACCTGATCCACTGATGCATCATATGTGTATTAGTACGTAAGAAGTAAGTAGTAGTAAGTAAAGCTTATACATATCACAGATATACATCACAAAGCACTTTACAACATAAAAAACAGAGAAAACATTGAAAAAAAAATACCGTAGATCAACTTCTTGTCATGAAACTCGCTCCTGCTCTCTGCCCCTCCCTCACCTGCTAATCATCATCATTGTTTCCACCTGTTCCTCTGACTATTTAACCACAGTTCTACAGCTCCTCAGTGCGAGATCGTCTGTTGCAGTTACCTCACAGCCTTCAAGCCTTCTTAGTTCTGTTCCTAGTTCCTGTTCATGACCACAGTCTTCCGTACCCTGACTACTGCCTTTAGCCTGCTCCCTGTCGGACCTCGTTTGGATATTTTTGGATTTGACCTACCTTCCGTTATTGACTACCGTCTCTGCCTTCTCCCTCTGGATTCTGCCTGCTCATCTCCGACCCGGACCGCCTCTGACCATTCCTCTACTGGATCACGGACTTCCCCTGCCCGCTGTGGTGAGACCCACTCTCCCTACGTTTGTACTCACCTCCTTGTCCCGTCTTCTTCCCCATCAGCCGGACTACTCCCTGTGGAGTCCACTCCTCCTCGTTTTCCCTTCTGGACGAACTCACTGGACTCACAGCTCTATTCCACCTCCCCTTTCCCTTTTACTATAATAAAGACTCTTATTGTTTTTACATCCTGTTGTCTGGGTCTCGTTCTGGGTCCGACTTACCACAGTCATTACAGAACGATCTCGCCCACATGGATCCAAAAACCGAGACAAGACCAGACCGGGATTGGTGTACAAGAGTCGAATCCGCCATCATAAAGTTGGAGGGACTTGTCCATACTATTCTTCAAAGGCTACAGGTTCTGACCACGGCCACAGCTGTCGGAGCATCGGCTGCTAGCGCGCCTGCTGCTAGCGTCTCCGCTCCCTCTGACCCGCCGAATACCACGTCACTTCCTGTTCGGCCGTCTCCTAGCAACGAACCCAAACTTCCGCCTCCAGAACGTTTTTCCGGTGAACCCACGGAATGCAGATCCTTCATCGTCCAGTGTTCTGTTCATTTTGAACTTCAGCCGTCCTCATATCCGTCTGAGAGGTCCAAGGTGGCTTATGTCCTCTCCCTCCTGTCAGGTAGAGCTAAGCTGTGGGGAACAGCTGAATGGGAGAATGACTCTACTTCCTGTGTAACCTTTTCTGCCTTCTCCAAAGCGCTCACAAGGGTTTTTGATCCTGTACGTCCTGGGAGGGAGGCAGCCAGAGGTATGTTTTCCCTCCAACAGGGTCCTAAACCCGTGACTGAATACATCATAGATTTTCATGCACTCATGGCTAACTGTAAGTGGGACTCCGAAGCCCTTTATGATGCTTTTCACCAGGGTCTCTCTGATGACATCAAGGATGAGATCGCCACCCGGGACCCCCCTGGGTCACTCAAAGAATTGGAACAGCTGGCTTCTCGGGTTGACCAACGGCTTCGTGAGAGGAGACGGGAGAA
>SSNR01000695.1:0-10795 GCA_006937965.1 Callopanchax toddi | reverse complement strand
TCTGAGGTATAGTTTAGGTTTTATGGATTTCTGAGGTATAGTTTAGGTTTTATGGATTTCTGAGGTATAGTTTAGGTTTTATGGATTTCTGAGGTATAGTTTAGGTTTTATAGATTTCTGAGGTATAGTTTAGGTTTTATAGATTTCTGAGGTATAGTTTAGGTTTTATGGATTTCTGAGGTATAGTTTAGGTTTTATGGATTTCTGAGGTATAGTTTAGGTTTTATGGATTTCTGAGGTATAGTTTAGGTTTTATGGATTTCTGAGGTATAGTTTAGGTTTTATGGATTTCTGAGGTATAGTTTAGGTTTTATGGATTTCTGAGGTATAGTTTAGGTTTTATGGATTTCTGAGGTATAGTTTAGGTTTTATAGATTTCTGAGGTATTGTTTAGGTTTTATGGATTTCTGAGGTATAGTTTAGGTTTTATGGATTTCTGAGGTATTGTTTAGGTTTTATGGATTTCTGAGGTATAGTTTAGGTTTTATGGATTTCTGAGGTATAGTTTAGGTTTTATGGATTTCTGAGGTATAGTTTAGGTTTTATGGATTTCTGAGGTATAGTTTAGGTTTTATGGATTTCTGAGGTATAGTTTAGGTTTTATGGATTTCTGAGGTATAGTTTAGGTTTGGAGGTGAATAAAGTGTCTAACTAAAGTCTTACCTGGTAACAACACAAAGCTTCTACAGCTGAACTCTAACACTACATCACTATATGTCGATGCAGACTCCTGACTGACTGTTTGTAATGATTAAATGTTTAAATTACCATTCCATGCTGTCTGTCTGACTTTGATTTTCGACCTTCTTTCTTTTCACCCAAATATCCTTGCCTTGCTTTCTTCCACTCATCTGGACCTGGGTCACAGGGGTGGTGTCTCAGGTGTAGGGTCCCAGGCTGTCCTCTCCCTGGCCACCCCCACTAGGATCTCAGGTGGATCCCCAAGGCGTTCTTATGCCAGACTGGAAATATATTTATATTCTCTTCATTTAACCACCACCTACCATGATGGAGGAGTTTGAGTGCCCTAAAGATCAGAGGAGCAATGCTGTCTGGGGCACTTTTTGCTCATGGTGTCTCAGACGATTGTCTTAGATGAAGGATGAGACACAGAATGATTCAGAAGACGTTTCATGGTTAAAACATCAGAGTACCCGGCCTGGAGGGTTATTGGGGTCCCACTCTAAGCCAGGCCCTGGGATTGCAGCCCATGAGTGAGCACCTGATAGCTGTGCTTTCACCTATGGAGGCTGGTTACGGGCTTATCCAACTGTGGACTCACCACCTGCAGGAGGAGCATGAATGGTCAGGTGCTTTGTTGATTGGGTGGCAGACCAGAGCTGTGGTGGTCTGATCCCCGGACACCAAAACTGGCTATTGGAACGTTACCTCTCTTGTGGGAAAGGAGCTGGAGCTTGAGGAGGATGTTGAGCAGCACCAGATAATAATCAGACTCCCCTTGACACATAGCGTTGGCACAGGAACCCAAGGCCTAGAGGGATTGCTGGACTTGTTCTGGGTGAGAAGCAGAGGGCTAGGGTGGGCCAGGTGCCACAAGACTCTCAGCCTGTATGTTTGGGTTTACCCAGGGGGATGGATGGGTAGCTTCCAGAGGTGGGACTAAGTCACTGTTTTGCAAGTCACAAGTAAGTTTCAAGTCTTTCCAATCAAGTCTCAAGTCAAGTCACAAGTAAACACAACCAAGTCCAAATCAAGTCTAAAGTCAAAGATGTGAAAGTTCCAGGTCAAGTCCAAATCCTTAACCTTGGCTTTCAATTTACAATGGAGTCATCAGACCAGCCGTTATTTAATGACAGCTTTAGTATTATTATTATTATTATTATTATTATTATTATTATTATTAATAATAATAATAATAATAATAATAATAATAATAATAATAATAATAATAAGTGCTATGATGGCAGCAGGCTCTGGGGAGTTTACAGTCTTAGTTTTGTTGGACCTTTCTGTTGATCACAGCACCTTAATGAACAGACTCTGACTCTGGAACAGTTTTAGACTGGTTCAGATCGAACCTCTCAAACAGAAGTTTCAGTGTCCATATAAACAACATCATGTCAGATACTACAGATCTGTTCTGTGGGGTACCCCAAGGCTCTGTTCTGGGTCCACTCCTGGTTTTACTATATATCCATCCTCTTGGACAGATCATTAGTAGATGTCTCAATGTCTCCTATCACCTTTATGCAGATGACATTCAGCTGTATTGCTCCTTCAAGGACTCAGAGTTCTACAAACTGTCTGAACTACTGGAGTGTCTGTCAGCAACTAACTGGTTAGAAAAGAACTTCCTTCAGTTAAACCCTGAAAAGTCAGACAAGATCAGAATGTCTGATTGTTGCCCCTGATAGAACGGTCCCTCTGATCAGTCAACATATTGGTCATTTAAGTTCTGCTGTAAAGTCAAACCTGAGGATTCTGGGTGTTATTTTTGATCAATCGATGTCTCTTGAAGCTCACTCAAAACAGCTGGTCAGAAACTGTTTTTATCATCTGAGAAATATTTCCAAACTGAGAAAGTTGGTGTCAAAACCTGAACAGGAAATGGTTCTTCATTCTTTTATCTCCTCCCGTCTAGATGACTGTAACACACTTTTCACATGTTTGAACCAAAAAGCCCTTTATGGCCTTCAGCTGGTCCAGAACTCTGCAGCGAGGCTCCTCACTGGAGCAAACAGGAAAGATCACATCACTCCTATTCTGAGGTCTCTGCACTGGTTACCTGTTAAATGTAGAGTTCATTTTAAAATCCTGACTCTAACTTTCAGGGCCCTACATGGTCAAGCTCCTCTTTATGTTACTGAACTGATAAAGCCCTACGCTCCAACCCGAGTCCTCAGGTCCACAGACCAGAATCTTCTAACAGCTCCAACCCGAGTCCTCAGGTCCACAGACCAGAATCTACTAACAGCTCCAACCCGAGTCCTCAGGTCCACAGACCAGAATCTCCTAACAGCTCCAACCCGAGTCCTCAGGTCCACAGACCAGAATCTCCTAACAGCTCCAACCCGAGTCCTCAGGTCCACAGACCAGAATCTCCTAACAGCTCCAACCCGAGTCCTCAGGTCCACAGACCAGAATCTCCTAACAGTTCCAAGGACCAGATTTAAAAGTCGAGGTGATCGCTCCTTCCAGTCTGTTGCACCTCGACTTTGGAATGAACTTCCTTTAGTTTTACGCTGTATAGACCGTCTGGACTCCTTTAAAAAGCAGCTGAAGACCCAATTATTTAAATCTGCTTTTAAATAACTCTTTTACGTTCTCTATTTGTAATGATGTTGTTTGTTTTATTGATTTTATTTGTTGTTTTTTGATCGTGTTTGATTCTGTTTTTTGTGAAGCACTTTGTGATTTTTCTAGGATGAACAAGAGCTGCTGAGACAAGACAGACAGTGGGAGAGTTGATGGGTTCCTCTGAGGACTGTGAAGGAAGATCACAGTCACAAGCTGTTTGAAAGAGAAGATGGAGCTCTGCTGGTGCCTATCAGCTCCACATGTGTGTCATTTGTTTTCTAATCATTCTACATCTGCTACAAATATTTAAACATAAAAATTATCTTCATTTAAAGAGCTGTGGGCTTAACAGTTTCTTGTCCTGATGATCCAGAGAACCCTGAACCTTAGTCCAGTTATGAGATGAAGCTCAGATGTGAGCAAAAATTCCAATTCATCATTATTTTCTACAGATTATTTTGAGAACATGTGCAGATATTTATTATCATGTCCTGTTATCATATGTGTTTCATCTGTTTGTTTTCATGTGACTTCAGGTACAAACAAAAAGTAACAAATGTTTGAGAAATAGTTGTATTTTACCAGTCAGTCAAATGTTGAGGTTTCTCTTCAGGGAGAGGAGAGTGTCCTCACAGTCCCTCTGATTCACAGACACAGGACTAAGTTCAGTTTTCATCTACAGACTAAACTCAGCAACTCTCTGAGGCCCTCTAGTGTTCAAGGGAGGAGCTGCACTGCTCAGGGTTGTCTCTATTTTATTAATCAGAAGGAACTTTATATATATATATATATATATATATATATATATATATATATATATATATATATATATATATATATATATATATATATATATATATATATATATATATGTATATATGTATGAGTGCTGCCCATAATTATTCATACCCCTGGCAAATGTTGCTTTTATTCAACCAGCAAGGTTTTTTTTATATGGGAAATGACATGGGTGTCTCCCAAAAGATAATACAGTGACATACAAGAGGCATTATTGTGCCCCCAAAATTCTCAGCTTTTATTTACATTTGAGCAAAAAGTGTTGTGTCCAAAATTATTCATACCCTTCTCAATAATCAATAAAGCCTTATTTGGCAATTTACAGCAGTCAAACCCTTCCTATAACTGCAGACCAGCTTTTTGCACGTCTCCAGGTATTTTTGCCGATTCGTCTTTAGCAATGAGCTCCAAATCTTTCAGGTTGGAGGGTCTTCTGGCCATCACACTGATCTTCAGCTCCCTCCACAGATTCTCAATCAGATTGAAGTCAGGACTGTGGCTGTGCCACTCCAAAATGTTAATGTTGTTGTCTGCTAACCACTTCACCACGTTTGCTGTGTGTTTTGGGTCATTGTCATGCTGAAATGTCCACTGGTGCCCAAGGCCAAGTTTCTCTGCAGACTGTCTGACGATGTTGTTGAGAATCCTCAGGTTCTGCTCTTCTTCATGGTGCCGTTTACTGTGATAGGTTCCCTGGTCCAGTGGCTGAGAAACACCCCCAAAGCATGAGGTTGATGTTTGACATTGGGGATGGTGTTCGGGTTGAAGGCTTCTCCTTTTTTACGCCACATGAACAAAACATCATTGTGACCAAACACTTCTATTTATGTTTCATCTGACCATAACACAGAAGACCAGAAGTCTTCTTTGCCAGATGATCAATTGCAAAGGCCAAGCGAGCTTTTGTGTGCCTTATCTGGAGAAGTGGCGTCCTCCTTGCTCTGCATCCATGGAGCCCAGCAGTGGGGCGTATGCTCTAAAGCGGTGCAACTAATTTGTTGCCTTGTCAATTCTCTCTGGCTGATAATTAACTTACAAGCAGAAACAGCACTATAAAAAAAGTGAGCAGGTTTACAAAAAATACCGGTAACTTATCTAAACGTCTTTAATGAATTTATGGAAGCAGTGAAATATGTCTCCAGTAGGAGGAGCTGTTGTCTAAAGAAAGCTTTACCTCTCATGCTCAATTATGCTCTAGTAGCACACACACACACACACACACACACACACACACACACACACACACACACACACACACACACACACACACACACACACACATCTTGCTTGTTGTTAGGTATCAGGTGTCAGGCTTGCAGCAAGCACACATCAACACAAAAGCTGCGTTGAGTAAAATCCTCTGAGCTCAAGAGAGGGTGATGATGATGAGGAGGAGGATGAATTTCATTTTTACAGATTTTAATTATTTTACAGAATTTAACAGTAAACAGTAACTAACTACTATAGGTCAGACTTTAGGCTTGTACTGTAATAAAATCTTGTCACATTTGCTGCAATAAGACAAGAAAATGAGAATTATTTTGTTTTTTCCAGCTATTAAAATACAGTTCACATCAAATACAGATGTAGATCTTGTGGTACATGTTGTTTGTACTCAGAAGTTAACTTAGCACAAAAGTAAGAACATCTCTGTTTGGTTCATCTTTTTTTTCTTTTTGCTGTCAAAAAGCTCTAAAGTGACTGATCAGGCTTTCCAACAGAAAGCCTGATCAGTCAAACGATTTATTGTCAAGAAGCTTTTACAAAAATAAAAAGTATTAACCAAACACTAGTTTTTCTTTTTGTGCTAAATTTAGTTCTGTCTACCTATTAGTGAACAATACTGTAGGGCTGGCACTATTAGTCGATTACTATGTAGACTATTAAAATGGTTGGTGACGAATTTAGTAGTCGATGCATCAATAATTTGGCAGTTTCAATATGGCTGTTCAAGCTGTTTTTCACTGCCTTGTCTGTCATTCTGTCATCCAGACCCATAGCTGCTGAGGCCCAGCAGACCTCCGTGCCGCGGTGCTCCGAGCCGAAGAGCTCCGAGCTGAAGGTCCGGTAGCACAAAACTCTGTGCAGCAGCTCCATGAGGCAAACAGCAGTTTCAACACTTTTAGAAATGTTGCACTTTATGCTACAATTAAAGATTGCTACAAGCTGCAAATTACATTAAAAGTTTAACAAACTATTATCATGTCTTTATTCTTAGTTGGCACAAGCCCTAAATACATCAAGCTGTAAGCTAATAAAAATGACATAAGAGCAGCTGCATGCTGCACACAACCTGAAGACCTATATATATATATATATATATATATATATATATATATATATATATATATATATATATATATATATATATATATATATAATTTTTTTTCAGTTTTTTTTACTACATGCTTTGTATGTAAAATGTTATCAGTGACTATCAGTGGCTTTGTTCTCAGTGAGTTTTAATTTGAAGGCCAACCCCTGACTGACCTGTAAATCTGTGTGCACAGGTGCATAAGCATGTTATTTCTTGATGCATCACATCACACTGCTGTTCAATATAACAATAAAAGCAAGAAGTGTAGAGGAGTTAATCTAAGCCGCTCCAGCCTACCTGCTGTCACAGCTAACGTGTCTCTGGTTCTGTTACTGTGGCTGTGCTGCTGTTGTCGACTCGGACCAAAACAGTGGTAATTAGAGAGGGGGGGGGGGGTCTCCTCTTCCTCCTGTTGGGAAGCTGTTGAGGTTAATGTTTAATAAGCCACTGGACAAAGAGAGGAACCCGATCCTCTCCACAGGAATTGGTGTGTGTGCGTGTGTGTGTGTCTGTGCGTGTGCGTGCCTGTGTGTGTGTGTGTGTGTGTGTGTGTGTGTGTGTGTGTGTGTGTGTGTGTGTGTGTGCGTGTGCATTTGTAGTGAGGTTTTAAGCTGCATTGTTTCCCGATCACTGAGAGAATCAGATCAATGGTTCTGACCAGGTTCTGTCCTCAGTTGAATGGATTCAGATTTCTTTCATGTTTTTTGTAGGAGAAGACGTCACATTTTATCAAATGATTTCCCCTTTAGTTTCTTTTTCTTTTTAAAACTTAGGCCAGGTTTTATTATTTTTCTTTTTGGAGGTGTAATTTTGTTTGTTTCAAAATACAAACATATATTTTTCAAACGTCCCCAGGAGGACATGTTTATCAATGATCTGGCAGAAAGTGTTCTTGAAAAAGGCCCAGGCATCATCTAAGAAGGAGATGGAGTTGATTTTGTTCCAATTCACAGACGCAACATCTTGAAGGAAAGCCTGCATGTCCAGGTTCCTCAGAGAGCGCTTGGTCACAGTCACTGGTGTCCGTTTAACTGACCAGTTAGAGTGGATACATGCTATAGAGCAGTGGTCACTTCTCTGACTGACGACTCCAGACTGATAGTTAGAAGGACTGTTAGTGAGAATAAGATCAATCAGCGTTGAGGATGTGGGAAATTCAAGGGCGTAGATTTGCTCTTGTCATTGGTGGGGACCAGGATGAGGTGGGGGGTGGGAGAGTGTGTGTGTGGGGGTTGCGTGCGCTGCAGAATAAAAACTACAACAAGCATTATTTACAGTACTTTTAGTTGAAAAAAAAAACCCCTTGGTATCTGTTGCCCTCTTATGGCAATAAGGTGTAACTACAACAAGCATTATTTACAGTGCTTTAAAAACCTAGAAAAATGAACAGTAACCATTATTCAACCATGATTGAACCATACATAGGATATGTTAAAATACTGTTATTTCTAAAGAAGCTCATTATAAATCAAGGCAGTATTGTTTGAATACAGCTAAGGAAGTGAAGTGTATTCAGCAGGATCTAAGCACGTCAGTTCGCTGGGCTGCACATATTATTTGTGGGGAATGGGGATACAGCGCTACTTCTGCATCCTTGGATCAAATTATTGGTGGGGACACGTCACCTCCGTCCATGCCAAATCTACGCCCATGGTGAGATTTTAGAGTTGAGAGAGGTTTAAAGCATCAAATTGCTGCAATCGACTCGATGCTGCAAGTTAACGAGCTCTGCATCCATACCGCAGCTGCTTCGGAGCCGGTGTGAATGCTGTGATTGGACTAATTTTTTTTGGTCCTTGCGGAAGCCATACGGAGACCAAATTACACAACAGAAGAAGTGTCTCAAACCTTTGCTGTCAGAGTAAACCTGCTATAAGATACTCAGAGCCATCATTTTATCTGCCCACTGTCAGAATAGGACAGATAAAAAAAAGTTCAAAATACTGTAATCTGTGCAGACTTTTTCAATTTTGTGTAAATGCTCATAAAATAATTAATATGTCTCAGTAATATAACTGGTCCCATTTCTTTATTCGTACCCATTCGAATGTCTACTCACAGCAGCTAATGATAGATTATAAACTTTGTTCAACCTGACTTTAGCCTTTAGCTTACAGTTGGAGTTCCCTCTGTGGCTCGCCCACCCCTGAACCATTTCAGCATCAGTTTGTAGTCATCTAGGAGACCCTATGAGTTATAACAGCAGGTGACAGATACATAAAGCCACTCACAGTGTAAAGCTGCAGATTAAGAGTCAGAGCAGATTTCAGATATCACACACTGCTCTCCCTTTACAGCTGTGTTCTCCAGAGCAACTGGACACACTGGAGCTTCAGTTGTTGAGCCAGTTAAACATTCATATCTACCACATGGTGTCTTATTGGCAATAACAACACAGCCTCTACTCATGAGTGGTCCCTCTGAATGGTTCTGTTGTGTTCACGTGTCCTCTGCTGCCCCGCCTCCTGTCCTGCATTAACAGATAGGATTACAGGGCAGCTAAAGCCTCTGATCTATTATTCATTTACTCATGTCAGATATTACAGGGTGACATCAGGGGAGGGGTGGGGCCACACCACAGGGTCAGGAAGTGGACACAACAAGGCTGGCAACAAAAACCAAACAGAGCAGGGAGGAACTGGAGTGCTCTCTGTGTTATTGAGCATCTGTCATGGTGTCCTCCCTAAAACAGTCATTCTTCTCTGATAAACGACCCCACCTGTTCCCCTGCTGCTGTCCTCAATCATGACTTCAGGAGTCACCATAAAATTAATTTGAATCACCCTCAAATGTCACTGAAATTTAATATATAAACGGTTTCTACCTTAAAAAATGTTGCTTTACTTTTCTTGATGTCCAACTGGTCTGCCCAGGTCAGTAAAACCAGTGGGATTCTGTGGGGCCTGGTTCTTTAAAGGCTATTTTGAAGTATTTTTCTGTGTAAAAAATTCAAATCAGTGACAGAAACCCAACATCCATTTCTTCCACACACCAGGGAGCAGCAGCTGTCATTGGTGTGCGGACACTTCCTGCAGGATTACCAGAATATTTCTGGTATGGGCCAGGGGCTGGTAGTGGGAGTTGGCTGTGTGGTCAGGGTCCTGCAGTGGTGGACTGCTCTGCTGCAGCTGTAGGTGGGGCGGTCTGCTCATGTCCTGGGTCTGGGACCTGGTTGTCGCTGCTCCAGCAGCAGTCTTCATGGGGTTCTCATACTCTGGGTGTCTGGGGCTCCGGTCTCCTCCAGGTCTTCCATGGGTCTTGGGGGGTGGGTCTGTGGCTCCTTGCACTTACTATTGAGCACTCTTATGGAGAACCCTTATATACACAAGCATACATCATTGTGCATTACAAACATAAAATCAACAAGCAGTCAAGAACCACTAAGGAGATCATTTAAAACAATATAAATTCTACAGAATTTAAAAGTTATGAAGGGACTGAAAGAAGATGCATTTTCATTAGTGAGGAAACACAAGGTAAGTAGGGTTAGGTGTAAAAATATTCAATGAATGAAACCTGAAAATAGAGATCACAAAATTAAAGTTCATTTACAAAGTCCATCCATCCATTTTCTGTAGCCGCTTATTCCTCCACAGAGGGTCACGGGGGAGCTGGTGCCTATCTCCAGCGGTCAAGGGGTGAGAGGCGGGGGACACCCTGGACAGGTGGCCAGTCCATCGCAGGGCCACACAGAGACGAACGAGACAAACAATCAACCACACACCCACTCACACCTAAGGACAATTTACCAGCCCAGTTAGCCTGACAGTCATGTCTTTGGACTGTGGGAGGAAACCGGAGCACCCGGAGAAAACCCACGCACGCACGGGGAGAACATGCAAACTCCACGCAGAGAGGCCGCAGAGCCGGGACGTGAACCCACAACCTCCGTGCTGCAAGGCTCATTTACAAAGTGTTTAAATAAAATGTAGCGTAATATAACCTGATTTTATTATTATAGTACGGACACACTTCTACAAGGTTATCAGCTTAGTTTTGTCGGTTTTATGCTAAGCACTGTTAGCTACCTTCACTCAACTGATGGTTATGCAGGCATTCTAGATTCTCTTTGATTCAAAGGGAGACCTACGCACGTATATTTGAAAGGTATAACCCAGAAGCTGACTTAGACTTCAGTTATTTTATTAAAGAAAACAGATTGAATAAACAGAAAGATATGAGGTAGGTAGTTGCATCTTAAGAGATTCTTCTGATGTTATTAAGCTGAGAGTTAATGACGAGAGCCCGTGATATGTTATTATCTAGGGATCTCGGCTAGAAAGGAGGGGAGCTGAGCTAACTGGATCGAGTGTTATTTATCAATAGCCTCGGTTTTACCAGGTCGGGTTGGTACCTGCTAAACCGCTCCAGATCGCCTCGGCGTGAGATGGGGGTGGAGGTTCGTCGGTGTGATCGTTAATC
>SSNR01000694.1:121967-141628 GCA_006937965.1 Callopanchax toddi | reverse complement strand
TTTTATTTGTTTTATCATGTTTGATTCTGTTTTCTGTGAAGCACTTTGTGATTTTTTCTGTGAAAGGTGCTCTAGAAATAAACTTTACCTACTTACTTACTTTAACCTGATTCGACTGACCTTTTTGTCTTGTTTTTTTTTTTTAACCCCGTGTCCTGTCCGGCTGTGGAGCAAACAGAATAATGTCTGAGTGCCAAAACAAGCCCAACAGTGTTGCTGTTTCAGGTGAGAGGTTACAGCCACTGCTATAAAACTCCTCCTGATTTTTGTTTAAATATAACCCCCAAAATCTTTATTAGAATGTTTTTATGGTTGATTGGACACGGAGCCTGAAAGTGAAGGGAAGGGTACAGAAAGAGGGATGGGGGAGAAAGTAAACAGAAAAAGAAGAGAACAAGAGACGTGAAGAGTCCACTTCTAGACCTGTAAATAAAGCACAAACAAACAAAACAGGGAGAAAAGATACAACAGCAACAAACAGCATATGAATACATAACAGTTGTGATATTCTTCAAATGTATACGTATACACCAGTTCAAGAGAGTTCAGTGTCAACCACAGCCCCAGTCAATGTGTCTGAAAACACCTGAGTCGTCTTTATGTGAGCACCTTGTGATCACCTGTGTGTATATATGCGCGCTTGTTTATGTAAGGTTTCTCTATTGAAACATTCAATAATAAGTTAGAGGAGCCACAGACCCGCCCCCAAGGCCCACGGAGGACGCGGAGGAGGTCCAGGCCCCAGACGTCCAGAGGCCACCCAGGGCACGGACACCCCAGGGAGACCGCCGTCAGGGCAGTCACTAAACTCTCCCCCAGAGGGCGCAGAGGCTCACCCCACGTGGGCCCCCCGGCAGTCGCCGCGCTAGAGCCCCTGGGGGGTCGCGGCTAGGAGCTCACAGGCACCGCCTGCAGCCGGCCATCCAGGGTAGATCTAGCCGGAACCAGAGACCCGAGACCCAGGAGCGAACCGGCCCCAGCAGAGGCCCGACCACCCCCGGGGGCCCAGATCCCACCAGGCAGCCACAGGAAGAAGAGCAGGCAGACGCCCCCAGCACCCAGACCCAGACCCCGAGACACCCCAATACGCCACTGGAGAAAGGCACCACCAATGCCGAGGCGCAGCCAGGGAGGATAGTCTCTGCCGAGGAGGGTCTAGCATGTCACAGAGAGGGGGGGGGGGACGAAACCTGACAGAAAAACAGTCACACACAGACACAATCACTCTCCCTCCCTCATGCGTGCACACACACATTCCTGCAAACATACCAAGACACACAATAGACGCTGTACACCCACTCTCGCTCCCCATGCACTCTCTATGTTCAGGACCAGGGACCAGCGCCCTAAGGGTGAAGCCGGCCCTGAGATCAGAAGATGGTTTCAGGCGCCTTTCTGTCACTCAAGGTCACCGCACAATACAAATTGACAATAAAACACAATAAAACTAACGAGTTAAAAACATCCAACATAGAATCACACATTAAAAGAATAAGACCATGAGTTAAAAACAACCAGTAAAAGACCACCATAAATCTCACACCGAGTAGGCGACTTTAAATAGATGTGTTTTCAGTCTAGATTTAAAAAGTGAGAGAGAAGTAATGTTTCTAAGGTCAGCTGGGAGAGAGTTCCAGAGCGATGGGGCAGATCTGCTGAAGGCTGGTTTTCCCATTGTGGTGAGTCTAGCTGAAGGAATGTGCAGATTTAGAGACACTGAGGAGCGGAGGGATCGAGAAGGTACAGAAACATGGATGAGTTCAGAGATGTAGGAAGGAGTGAGGTCATGCAGAGCCTAGAATGTTAGAAGAAGCAGTTTATAAATTATCCTAAATTTTATCGGCAGCCAATGAAGCTGTCTAATGACAGGAGTCATGTGATCAGTGACAGGTGTTCTATACGAGCAGCAGCATTCTGAACTAACTGAAGTTTATGTAGAGATTCCTGTGGTAGTCCGAAGAGAAGAGAACTACAGTAGTCCAGACGTGATGTGACCAGACTGTTTACTAAGACAGCTGCAGCATGTTCAGAGAGAGAGGGACGGAGACGGTTTATACTACAGAGATGGAAAAAGGCTGATGGGCTGATTGAGTTAATATGAGCCTGAAAAGACAGCGTGCTGTCCAACAGAACACCAAGGCTCTGAACCTGAGCCGACAGTTTGTACAGAACTTCTGACTCTGATCTGTCATCACTTTGGTTCTTCCTGTTCAGCCTGGTTTAGTAGTTAACCAGTCAGGTTAAAGCTAAACCACAGCTTTAGCTGAATTCCTTCTATGCTAAATATCCCCGTAGGCCTCAAATAGGACTTTGTGAATCAGCGAGTTAACTTGATCTTAACCAGTAGTTAACTGGTTATTAACCAGTAGATAACTATTGGTGACCTGTAGTTAACTAGTTGGTGAGTTAACAGGCTATTAACCAGTAAATAACTGGTTCTTAACAGTGAGTTAACTAGTTTTAACAACTAAATACCTGGTGTATTTACCTGTAGATAACTAGTTGTTATCAAGTAGTTATTACCAGTGGAGAACTAATTGTTAACTAGTAGTTACCTATTGTTAACCTGTAGTTAACTAGTTGGTGCGTTAACAGGCTATTCACCAAATAACTAGTTGTTAACCAGTAGTTAAGTAGTTAATAACCAGTAGATAACTAGTTGTTAACCAGTAGTTAACTGGTTATTACTGGTATACAACTAGATGTTAACCAGTAAATAACTAGTTGCTAACCAGTGCATAACTGGTTATTAACCTGTGTATAACTAGTTTTTAACAATTAGATAACCACTAGTTAACTGGTTCATAACATTGTGAATTACTGTTTGTTAACCAGTAGTAAACTGGTTATTAACCAGTAGTTAACTGGTGTTTAACCTGTTTAATTCTAGTTGTTAACCAGTAGATAACTAGTTGTTAACCAGTAGTTGACTGGTTTTTACCCTGTTGATTACTAGTTGTTAACCAGTAGATAACTAGTTTTTAATCAGTAGTTAACTGGTAATTAACTTGTAGTTAGTCCCCTGGTTAACTAGTTGTTAACCAGTAGTTATTAACCAGTAGATATTTTGTAGTAACTAACGCTGTCTGACACATTAAAGGTTTTTAATCTGGTTTAAATAGTTGTACTCTAGTTTGGATGTAACTTTACTTTTATTTTAATATTTACTATTTTTGTTGGATAGTCTTTGTTCTATTTGATGTAAATGTTTAAAATGGAGGTCAGCGTTCTGACGTCTGAGTCTAAACTCACCTGGTAATCATTTCTCTGTCCTGTCAGTTTGAAGGACTCACCTGGAAACTGGGTTGGCCAATCAGAGGACTCCGGTAAAACACACACACACACACACACACACACACACACACACACACACACACACACACACCTGAACTGAATCAGCTCACGGACGCTTTCTGCCTCCTCCAGTCGACCAATCGGACCGCTCTGAGGTCACAGCCAGCTCTCTGTTCGGTTTTTCCCATAATTCCCAGCGTGTGGCTCACAAGTGTCCCCAGTGTGGTAAATGTTTCATCTACAGATCTCAGGTGAGTGTACCTGAGCGTTGAACCGTCGACACGTCTTCAGGTGTGACATGAGGACTTCTATGCAGGTGATCCGCCACCTGCGCTCCAACCGAGCCTGCGGGTCGGCCTCGACGCCCAGCACGGTCCAGCAGCACCTTCCACCTGAGAGTTCCTCTGAAGAGCCCCGCCCCCTCAGGAGCCACGCCTGCTTCCAGTGCAGCGCCACGTTTAAAACCACAAGCGAGCTGCTGTCTCACCTGCGCTCCCATCGAGCGCGGCCCATCTACCAGTGTGTTCAGTGCGACCGGGCGTTCCACCACCTGTCCAGCCTGACCAATCACAGGCAGACACACCTGGACACAAAGGGCTTCTACTGCAGCAGGTGCAACAAGCTGTTCGAGTCAGCCGGAGAGAGGGATGCCCATCGCCTGCAGCACCGTGGGCCTGAGCTCACCTGTTCCGTCTGCCAGCAGGCCTTCAGCTCGCAGACGCTGCTGCTGAGGCACCTGCAGGTGCACTCAGCTGAGGGGGCGGAGCTACGCTACAGCTGCCGCTTCTGTGACCAGACATTCACAGGTAAGTCTTCCAAGTACACCTTTAACCACTGTAGAGCTCAGACCATATGCTAAAACACCAAGTTAACCTGAAGAGCGCTACAGGAAGTGTGTGTTCCTCCTCTTGTGTCCAGGTGTGACCCTGCTACGCATCCACCAGCGCACACACACCAGCCGCTCCTTCCAGTGCGACCAGTGTAACAAGTCGTACGGCTCCCTGGCGGGGCTGCAGTCGCACCGAGCGAGTCACAGCAACGACAGCCACTTCCTGTGCTCGCACTGCGGCAAACGTTTCAAGACCCGCGAGGGCCTGGAGGGCCACACCAGGACCCACACTGGGGAGAGACCCTATCGCTGCCCCCACTGCCCCAAGAACTTCACTGCGCTCGCTGGCCTCAACGTGCACGTACGGCAGCACACTGGGGAGAGGCCGTACGTCTGCACGGTGTGTGGGAAGGGCTGGCCATCTGGAGGAGACCTGCAGAAACACATGAGGACTCACACGGGTGAGAGACCCTACGTCTGTCAGGACTGTGGGAAGGCCTTCTCCATCTCCTGTCACCTGACGGAGCACCGCCGCATTCACACAGGTGAGACCAGTCACAAGACCCCGTGATGACACGGGTCACATGACCCAGAGGTGAGACCGGTTCTGATTCCATCCTCCCGTCTGTCCTCCAGGAGAAAAACCATACTCGTGTCCAGAATGTGGGAAATGTTTACGGAGGAAGTTTGACCTGAAAAAGCACCTGTTGTCCCACAGCAGCGTCCGCCCCTACGCCTGCGTCCTGTGTTCCAAGAGCTACACGCGCCAGACTCACCTGAACCGACACCTGCTGAGCCACAGGAGCGCCAACAGAGAGGTGGTGGGGGCGGAGACCACGGAGGAGGTGTGAGGCGGAGCCTGATGGATCTGGACCTGAGGCTATTCTCTGTTTTTTGTTGTTTATTTTCCACTGGTATTCCAGAGTGGGACACTAATGAACCCAATCCACCGTTTATGATCTGGACTGTGATGTCATCATATGACTGAGGTGATGTCATCAGGTGTCTGAGGTGATGTCATCAGGTGACTGAGGTGATGTCATCAGGTGTTTGAGGTGATGTCATCAGGTGACAGAGGTGATGTCATCAGGTGTTTGAGGTGATGTCATCAGGTGTTTGAGGTGATGTCATCAGGTGACAGAGGTGATGTCATCAGGTGTCTGAGGTGATGTCATCAGGTGTTTGAGGTGATGTCATCAGGTGACTGAGGTGATGTCATCGTGTGACTGAGGTGATGTCATCGTGTGACTGAGGTGATGTCCTCGTGTGACTGTGATGTCATCGTGTGACTGAGGTGATGTCCTCGTGTGACTGTGATGTCCTCGTGTGACTGAGGTGATGTCATCGTGTGACTGAGGTGATGTCCTCGTGTGACTGTGATGTCCTCGTGTGACTGAGGTGATGTCATCGTGTGACTGAGGTGATGTCCTCGTGTGACTGAGGTGATGTCATCGTGTGACTGAGGTGATGTCCTCGTGTGACTGTGATGTCATCGTGTGACTGTGGTGATGTCATCGTGTGACTGAGGTGATGTCATCGTGTGACTGAGGTGATGTCATCGTGTGACTGAGGTGATGTCATCGTGTGACTGAGGTGATGTCATCGTGTGACTGTGATGTCATCGTGTGACTGAGGTGATGTCCTCGTGTGACTGTGATGTCATCGTGTGACTGAGGTGATGTCATCGTGTGACTGAGGTGATGTCCTCGTGTGACTGAGGTGATGTCATCGTGTGACTGAGGTGATGTCCTCGTGTGACTGAGGTGATGTCCTCGTGTGACTGTGATGTCATCGTGTGACTGTGATGTCATCGTGTGACTGAGGTGATGTCCTCGTGTGACTGAGGTGATGTCCTCGTGTGACTGAGGTGATGTCCTCGTGTGACTGTGATGTCATCGTGTGACTGTGATGTCATCGTGTGACTGAGGTGATGTCCTCGTGTGACTGAGGTGATGTCCTCGTGTGACTGTGATGTCATCGTGTGACTGAGGTGATGTCATCAGGTGTCTGAGGTGATGTCATCAGGTGACTGAGGTGATGTCATCGTGTGACTGAGGTGATGTCCTCGTGTGACTGTGATGTCATCGTGTGACTGTGATGTCATCGTGTGACTGAGGTGATGTCATCGTGTGACTGAGGTGATGTCCTCGTGTGACTGAGGGGATGTCCTCGTGTGACTGAGGGGATGTCATCGTGTGACTGAGGTGATGTCATCGTGTGACTGAGGTGATGTCATCGTGTGACTGAGGTGATGTCATCGTGTGACTGAGGTGATGTCATCGTGTGACTGAGGTGATGTCATCGTGTGACTGAGGTGATGTCATCGTGTGACTGAGGTGATGTCCTTGTGTGACTGAGGTGATGTCCTCGTGTGACTGAGGTGATGTCATCGTGTGACTGAGGTGATGTCATCGTGTGACTGAGGTGATGTCCTCGTGTGACTGAGGTGATGTCATCGTGTGACTGAGGTGATGTCCTCGTGTGACTGTGATGTCATCGTGTGACTGTGATGTCATCGTGTGACTGAGGTGATGTCCTCGTGTGACTGAGGTGATGTCATCGTGTGACTGAGGTGATGTCCTCGTGTGACTGAGGTGATGTCATCGTGTGACTGAGCAGATTTTCTTAAACCTTCCTGACTCTGAGGGAAATGTGGTGTGTTTTTATTTTCACACAGGCTCACACAACCATGCTGTAGCTGTCAAACTTTATTAGCATCATTTAGCGACTGACAGAACAGCAAGTGACTTTTTGCGTTCATTCGTCGTCGTCTCCCGTGTTCTCGATGACCTTCTTGATCCACCTGTTCATCCTGAACAGGTGAGTGTAGAAGCCGTACTTTCCATCGCGGTCGCAGCCTTCGCCCCAGGACACGATACCGATCTGATACCAGCGGCTCTCTGCTGGGTACTGCACACACACAGAGACAGGAGTAATATCAGAGTAAAGTGTACTTTGATAAGATTTGTAGACATGCCTTTAATTCTTTGAAATAAATCATTCTTACATATTTACATGTCAAGATGGTCTGCTGTTTAGTTTCCTTTCTTAATATTAAACATTTGTTCCTGATGCTTCAGGATACCTAACATTTCAGAGGTAACACAATACGAAGTGACCTAAATGTGTTTAGAAAGGATGGAGCTCTTCTCTAATCCTGGTCCCTGAGCAGAGGGAGGTCAGGGTGAGTCACCTGAGGCTTCCATGAATCACTTCTCTCTCCACTCATTATCTCGTCATCACAGTTCACCTCAGCACCAGTATTTAGACGTCATGAGTTATTACCGGGGTTAGCTGCAGCATCATCTGACTGATGAACAGTGAATGAGATGTCTAACCTTCATCACAAACGGCCCTCCGCTGTCACCTTCACAGGCGTCACCATGTTTGATGTCGTCTGGTTTATAACCTGTAACAAAAGCCAGGTGAAGCCAAGGGTTAGTCTAGGTCTAACCCTAGAGTTAGTCTAGGTCTAACCCTAGAGTTAGTCTAGGTCTAACCCTAGGGTTAGTCTAGGTCTAACCCTAGGGTTAGTCTAGGTCTAACCCTAGGGTTAGTCTAGGTCTAACCCTAGGGTTAGTCTAGGTCTAACCCTAGAGTTAGTCTAGGTCTAACCCTAGGGTTAGTCTAGGTCTAACCCTAGGGTTAGTCTAGGTCTAACCCTAGGGTTAGTCTAGGTCTAACCCTAGGGTTAGTCTAGGTCTAACCCTAGAGTTAGTCTAGGTCTAACCCTAGGGTTAGTCTAGGTCTAACCCTAGGGTTAGTCTAGGTCTAACCCTAGGGTTAGTCTAGGTCTAACCCTAGGGTTAGTCTAGGTCTAACCCTAGAGTTAGTCTAGGTCTAACCCTAGAGTTAGTGTAGGTCATCTACCTCTAAGGTCTAGTCTAGGTCTAACCCTAGGGTTAGTCTAGGTCTAACCCTAGGGTTAGTCTAGGTCTAACCCTAGAGTTAGTCTAGGTCTAACCCTAGGGTTAGTCTAGGTCTAACCCTAGGGTTAGTCTAGGTCTAACCCTAGGGTTAGTCTAGGTCTAACCCTAGGGTTAGTCTAGGTCTAACCCTAGAGTTAGTCTAGGTCTAACCCTAGGGTTAGTCTAGGTCTAACCCTAGGGTTAGTCTAGGTCTAACCCTAGGGTTAGTCTAGGTCTAACCCTAGGGTTAGTCTAGGTCTAACCCTAGAGTTAGTCTAGGTCTAACCCTAGAGTTAGTGTAGGTCATCTACCTCTAAGGTCTAAACCAGTCCAGGACCAGAACTTACCTGCACAGAACATGTTGTCTGTTATTCTGACCGAGGTGGACTGGCGGCAGGTGTCCTGGTCCACGATTGGAAGGTGGATCTGCTGGAGGACCTCTGGTAGGTTCCTCTGTGCAGGGTTCCAGGTCTCCTGCAGGTTCCCCCAGCCGGTCACTCGCCCCTTAAAGCCTTCAGTCATCAGGCTGTCAGGAGAAAACAGAGGGGTGATCACAGAACCAGGACCACGCTGTGTGTGGAAATACTTCCTACCCCCACTAGAGGGCACTAGAGAATGAACACCCTGGAGTGAGAACACAGTCCAGGTAATAGAGGGCGGGGCCAGTCACACCTGAGATACTCCTCTAAAAACTACGACTCCCTTGGATTGACCTTTGACCTCAAACTCACAAGATGACCAGCAACACAAAAACTGATTCATTGGTTTTCCCTGGACTCAGGTCAGAAACTGTTCAACCAGGTCAGAGTTCCCCTGTAGAACCTGACCTGGGAGACCCATATTCTGTCCTGGTCCTGGTCCTGGCCCTCCACAGGAACCATGGGTTCCTCCTCCAGGTCTGGAGGACCAAGTGTTGGACTTACGTCCGGGCCACCTGCTTGCTGGGCAGACAGATTGGGTGGATCTCATTGGAGAAGGTGACGGGTCTCCTGAGGTGCAGCAGAGCCACGTCCCGGTTCAGGTTCTCCTTCCAGTTGTATTTGGGATGAATGATGATCTCATCTATTGCTACAATCTTCTCGGTTCCACGCTCGAACCTGGAGAATGTCAGAAGATTTTTGTCAGAAAGGATCCCTGCCTGCCCGGATCATTACCCGGACCTGCAGACCATCTCACTTGGCTCGGTTGTGTTTCCCCAGACGGACGAGGATGTCAGTGATGGTGAAGTTCTTGTTCCAAGGTGGATAGAGGATGCAGTGTGCTGCTGTCAGGATCCACTGGTCGCTGATCAGACTGGCTCCACACAGCAGCTCCTGTGGGTTTCGCTTGTAGAGCATCACCTGCCTGAGCACAAGAACAACCAGATTCACCTCCACACAAATAAAACAGCTTTAATGATGTATACGCGTGGTTACAGCTGGACATAAATATGGCTACCGAGGTAACAGCTGGGTATCGATGTGGTTACCGAGGTAACAGCTGGGTATCGATGTGGTTACCGAGGTAACAGCTGGGTATCGATGTGGTTACCGAGGTAACAGCTGGGTATCAATGTAGATACCGAGGTAACAGCTGGGTATCGATGTGGTTACCGAGGTAACAGCTGGGTATCAATGTGGTTACCGAGGTAACAGCTGGGTATCAATGTAGATACCGAGGTAACAGCTGGGTATCAATGTGGTTACCGAGGTAACAGCTGGGTATCAATGTGGTTACCGAGGTAACAGCTGGGTATCAATATAGTTACCGAGTTAACAGCTGGGTATCGATGTAGTTACCGAGGTAACAGCTGGGTATCGATGTGGTTACCGAGGTAACAGCTGGGTATCAATGTAGATACCGAGGTAACAGCTGGGTATCAATGTGGTTACCGAGGTAACAGCTGGGTATCAATGTGGTTACCGAGGTAACAGCTGGGTATCAATGTGGTTACCGAGGTAACAGCTGGGTATCAATGTGGTTACCGAGGTAACAGCTGGGTATAACTATAGTTACCGAGGTAACAGCTGGGTATAACTATAGTTACCGAGGTAACAGCTGGGTATAACTATAGTTACCGAGGTAACAGCTGGGTATAACTATAGTTACCGAGGTAACAGCTGGGTATCAATGTGGTTACCCAGGTAACAGCTGGGTGTAACTATAGTTACCGAGGTAACAGCTGGGTATCGATGTGGTTTCCGAGGTAACAGCTGGGTATAACTATAGTTACCGAGGTAACAGCTGGGTATCGATGTGGTTACCGAGGTAACAGCTGGGTATCAATGTAGATACCGAGGTAACAGCTGGGTATCGATGTGGTTACCGAGGTAACAGCTGGGTATCAATGTAGATACCGAGGTAACAGCTGGGTATCAATGTGGTTACCGAGGTAACAGCTGGGTATCAATGTAGTTACCGAGTTAACAGCTGGGTATCGATGTAGTTACCGAGGTAACAGCTGGGTATCGATGTAGTTACCGAGGTAACAGCTGGGTATCGATGTGGTTACCGACGTAACAGCTGGGTATCAATGTGGTTACCGAGGTAACAGCTGGGTATCGATGTGTTTACCGAGGTAACAGCTGGGTATCGATGTGGTTACCGAGGTAACAGCTGGGTATCAATGTGGTTACCGAGGTAACAGCTGGGTATAACTATAGTTACCGAGGTAACAGTTGTGTATCGATGTGGTTACCGAGGTAACAGCTGGGTATCGATGTGGTTACCGAGGTAACAGCTGGGTATAACTATAGTTACCGAGGTAACAGCTGGGTATCGATGTGGTTACCGAGGTAACAGCTGGGTATCAATGTAGATACCGAGGTAACAGCTGGGTATCAATGTAGATACCGAGGTAACAGCTGGGTATCAATGTGGTTACCGAGGTAACAGCTGGGTATCAATGTGGTTACCGAGGTAACAGCTGGGTGTAACTATAGCTACCGCGATAACAGCTGGGTATCAATGTGGTTACCGAGGTAACAGCTGGGTGTAACTATAGTTACCGAGGTAACAGCTGGGTATCGATGTGGTTACCGAGGTAACAGCTGGGTATAACTATAGTTACCGAGGTAACAGCTGGGTATAACTATAGTTACCGAGGTAACAGCTGGGTATAACTATAGTTACCGAGGTAACAGCTGGGTATAACTATAGTTACCGAGGTAACAGCTGGGTATAACTATAGTTACCGAGGTAACAGCTGGGTGTAACTATAGTTACCGAGGTAACAGCTGGGTATCAATGTGGTTACCCAGGTAACAGCTGGGTGTAACTATAGTTACCGAGGTAACAGCTGGGTATCGATGTGGTTACCGAGGTAACAGCTGGGTATCGATGTAGTTACCGAGGTAACAGCTGGGTATCGATGTGGTTACCGAGGTAACAGCTGGGTATCGATGTGGTTACCGAGGTAACAGCTGGGTATAAATATAGTTACCGAGGTAACAGCTGGGTATAACTATAGTTACCGAGGTAACAGCTGGGTATCGATGTGGTTACCGAGGTAACAGCTGGGTATCGATGTGGTTACCGAGGTAACAGCTGGGTATCGATGTGGTTACCAAGGTAACAGCTGGGTATCTATGTGGTTACCGAGGTAACAGCTGGGTGTAAATGCGGTTACCATGGTGCTGAGGCCACCTCAGCGTCGACACCCCCAACAATCCTTTTTTCTCTGTACGAGTCCAGCATCTCTTTCTCGCCTTTGTCCTCCTTGTTCATCTGTTCGAAAAGCGGCCGCTGCCCGCACACTGCAACACAACCAGCCAGTAATGCTAGTTAGTAGTTACCTGGTCAGTCAGAGGTTTTACTAGTCATTTACAGGTCAGATTCCTGTGATTTTATTGGCCAGGAAAACATTGTTAATAGTATCGTAGAAACACTACACGTATGTTCATTTTAGAAAAACAGCCTCATAGCTAATTAACCAAATAATTATTGTTAACCAGCAGCTGATAAATTCCCAGAAATCCCATCCTCTCACAGTTAATTCCTTATTAAACTAAATAAACGGTAAACTGATCTATCACTAAAAGGTTACAAGGTTAACTCACTTAGCTGTTAACAGCCAAGGTTACATATAGTTAGTATATCTGGCAGATAAACCATGTATCAGTAGAGGTGTCAAATTAACACCTCGGTTGCCATTAATTAATTGATTACAGCCCAAAATAAAACATTGTTTTTGTTTAAACCATGCTACTCTCATCTGAATCTGTTCAAGTCTGGTAAACACAATCAGTGATTTCATAAAGACACTTTTTGTTCTTCTAAATGAATCTACTGATCTGACAGAAATGTAATGAATCTAAACGAAAACACCTCCAGATGAGGGCTGAGATTAAACATGACATTATTCAGTTAATTACTGATTATAATTAATTAATCACAATTTTTGAATCACATGACAGCACTACTATCTAGTTAGTAAACCTAAACTAGCAGCCTGCTGGTTAACTAGTTGTACCATGACAAACTAAATCAATAAATCCTGGATTTATTTAGTTTATTTGTTGAAAGTGAACTGACTCCAACAGCTAATGATGTAACCTCAGTAAGCAAACTAGTTAACCAACCAGTCAACTATTCAGTTAATGAGTCATTTTACTAACCAGTTAACCTGAAAATAAATCAGTTTATGAGACAGGAGCCTTTCATTGAACTAGTTAGTCATTACTTAGGGAATCAAATGGGCCAATTAGGGTAGGAACCAGGCGGTAAAGTGACCTTTGACCTCAGGCTGGGGCGTCATGGACCAATCAGGACTCACCGCTCTCTCCTTGACCAAAGGAGCGAGGACTGAAGAACAGCTTCTTGTCTGGACCTAGAATCGTCCGTTCCTGGGCCTGAGACGTCTCCTCCTGAATCAGAGGGTCCTCTGGAATGAACAGGTGAGACAGGCACAACAGGTGAGACGGGTCCAACAGGTGAGACAGGCACAACAGGTGAGACAGGTCAACAGGTGAGACAGGCACAACAGGTGAGACAGGTCAACAGGTGAGACAGGCACAACAGGTGAGACAGGTACAACAGGTGAGACAGGTACAACAGGTGAGACAGGCCAACAGGTGAGACAGGTACAACAGGTGAGACAGGTACAACAGGTGAGACGGGTCAACAGGTGAGACAGGTACAACAGGTGAGACAGGTACAACAGGTGAGACAGGTACAACAGGTGAGACAGGTACAACAGGTGAGACGGGTCAACAGGTGAGACGGGTCAACAGGTGAGACGGGTCAACAGGTGAGACGGGTCAACAGGTGAGACGGGTCAACAGGTGAGACGGGTCAACAGGTGAGACGGGTCAACAGGTGAGACGGGTCAACAGGTGAGACGGGTCCAACAGGTGAGACAGGTACAACAGGTGAGACAGGTACAACAGGTGAGACGGGTCAACAGGTGAGACGGGTCAACAGGTGAGACGGGTCAACAGGTGAGACGGGTACAACAGGTAAGACAGGTACAACAGGTGAGACAGGTCAACAGGTGAGACAGGTCAACAGGTGAGACGGCTACAACAGGTGAGACGTCTCCTCCTGAATCAGAGGGTCCTCTGGAATGAACAGGTGAGACAGGTCAACAGGTTAGACAGGTACAACAGGTGAGACAGGTACAACAGGTGAGACGGGTCAACAAGTGAGACGGGTCAACAGGTGAGACAGGTCAACAGGTGAGACAGGTCAACAGGTGAGACAGGTACAACAGGTGAGACAGGTCAACAGGTGAGACGGCTACAACAGGTGAGACGTCTCCTCCTGAATCAGAGGGTCCTCTGGAATGAACAGGTGAGACAGGTCAACAGGTGAGACAGGTACAACAAGTGAGACAGTTCAACAGGTGAGACAGGTCAACAGGTGAGACGGGTACAACAGGTGAGACAGTTCAACAGGTGAGACAGGTCAACAGGTGAGACAGGTACAAAAGGTGAGACAGGTCAACAGGTGAGACAGTTCAACAGGTGAGACAGGTCAACAGGTGAGACAGGTCAACAGGTGAGACAGGTACAACAGGTGAGACAGGTACAACAGGTGAGACGGGTACAACTGGTGAGACGGGTACAACAGGTGAGACAGGTCAATAGGTGAGACGGGTCAACAGGTGAGACGGGTACAACAGGTGAGACGGGTACAACAGGTGAGACAGGTACAACAGGTGAGACAGGTCAACAGGTGAGACAGGTACAACAGGTGAGACGGGTCAACAGTTGAGACGGGTCAACAGTTGAGACGGGTCAACAGTTGAGACGGTACAACAGGTGAGACAGGTACAACAGGTGAGACGGGTCAACAGGTGAGACGGGTCAACAGGTGAGACAGGTACAACAGGTGAGACAGGTACAACAGGTGAGACAGGTCCAAAAGGTGAGACAGGTCCAACAGGTGAGACAGGTACAACAGGTGAGACAGGTCCAAAAGGTGAGACAGGTCCAACAGGTGAGACGGGTCAACAGGTGAGACGGGTCAACAGGTGAGACGGGTACAACAGGTGAGACAGGTCAACAGGTGAGACAGTTCAACAGGTGAGACAGGTACAACAGGTGAGACAGGTCAACAGGTGAGACAGGTCAACAGGTGAGACAGGTCCAAAAGGTTAGACAGGTACAACAGGTGAGACAGGTACAACAGGTGAGACGGGTACAACTGGTGAGACGGGTACAACAGGTGAGACAAGTCAATAGGTGAGACAGGTCAACAGGTGAGACGGGTACAACAGGTGAGACAGGTACAACAGGTGAGACAGGTCCAAAAGGTTAGACAGGTACAACAGGTGAGACAGGTACAACAGGTGAGACGGGTCAACAGTTGAGACGGGTCAACAGTTGAGACGGGTCAACAGGTGAGACGGGTCAACAGGTGAGACGGGTCAACAGGTGAGACAGGTACAACAGGTGAGACAGGTACAACAGGTGAGACAACAATTGAGACGGGTCAACAGGTGAGACAGGTGGTTGGACAGGTATTCAGGTACACTGATAGTCGTGTCTGTACCACACAGCTCCAGGTCACAGTAGTCGATGGTGATGTTTCCAGAAATGTCCACGTAGCACCAGGGGCCCTCAGGGTCATTATCGGGGTTTCTGCACTTGTTGGTCGACAGAGGCACCTCAGAAATGAACTCCTTGTCTCGGCTGAGGGCCACGGCCTCTGGAGACGTCCACAACAGGCAGGTGTGGCCATTCAAAGTTTCACTTTGGTCCCCGGTGTAGTCGACACCATATCTCGATAAACACACCGTAGTTCTGACGGGCTCTGGAGCCACGGTCGTCGGGACGAAGTTCTCACCTGGAGGAGAGACAGGTTGACACTGTGTAAACAGAACCACACGTCAGGAAGCTGCAGCTCCAACTGACCCAGTCTCCACCCCCTAAAGCTCTACCAGTAGAACCATTACAGGTGACTCAATGTGTCTCTGGTTTGATTTCTCACCACATTTTGGAACCCTGCAGGTCTCCTTTGGGACCGTTGGGTCTGTGGTGAAACACCATGGTCCTCCTGGTCGGTGGTTAGGGTTCCTGCAGAAGTTCTCCTGTAAGCTGCTGTCTGCTGCTGAAGCGTTGAACTCCCTGTTCACACACAGGTCAACAGGTGGACAGGTCAACAGGGGGACATGTACCATTCTGGGTACCTAGACTCTGAAGGTGCTTTACAAGTACAGGTTGTTTACCTTTGATCTTACAAGTTCTGTTTAGAATGAATGAACTGTATTTAATGGGTTTTGGTTCAATGTTGATGAGCAGTTAACTTGTTAGCTGACCTGTTAGCTAACCCTTGGTGAGGTAAAGGTTAGTCCCCGGTGATGAGTTAGCTGACCTGTTAGCTAACCCTTGGTGAGGTAAAGGTTAGTCCCTGGTGATGAGTTAACTGACCTGTTAGCTAACCCTTGGTGAGGTAAAGGTTAGTCCCTGGTGATGAGTTAACTGACCTGTTAGCTAACCCTTGGTGAGGTAAAGGTTAGTCCCCGGTGATTGAGTTAACTGACCTGTTAGCTAACCCTTGGTGAGGTAAAGGTTAGTCTCCGGTGACAGAGTTAACTGACCTGTTAGCTAACCCTTGGTGAGGTAAAGGTTAGTCCCCGGTGACTGAGTTAACTGACCTGTTAGCTAACCCTTGGTGAGGTAAAGGTTAGTCCCTGGTGATGAGTTAGCTGACCTGATAGCTAACCCTTGGTGAGGTAAAGGTTAGTCCCTGGTGATGAGTTAGCTGACCTGTTAGCTAACCCTTGGTGAGGTGAAGGTTAGTCCCCGGTGACTGAGTTAACTGACCTGTTAGCTAACCCTTGGTGAGGTAAAGGTTAGTCCCCGGTGATGAGTTAACTGACCTGTTAGCTAACCCTTGGTGAGGTAAAGGTTAGTCCCTGGTGATGAGTTAGCTGACCTGTTAGCTAACCCTTGGTGAGGTAAAGGTTAGTCCCCGGTGATGAATTAACTGACCTGTTAGCTAACCCTTGGGGAGGTAAAGGTTAGTCCCTGGTGATGAGTTAGCTGACCTGTTAGCTAACCCTTGGTGAGGTAAAGGTTAGTCCCTGGTGATGAGTTAGCTGACCTGTTAGCTAACCCTTGGTGAGGTAAAGGTTAGTCCCCGGTGATGAGTTAGCTGACCTGTTAGCTAACCCTTGGTGAGGTAAAGGTTAGTCCCTGGTGATGAGTTAACTGACCTGTTAGCTAACCCTTGGTGAGGTAAAGGTTAGTCCCCGGTGATGAGTTAACTGACCTGTTAGCTAACCCTTGGTGAGGTAAAGGTTAGTCCCTGGTGATGAGTTAGCTGACCTGTTAGCTAACCCTTGGTGAGGTAAAGGTTAGTCCCTGGTGATGAGTTAGCTGACCTGTTAGCTAACCCTTGGTGAGGTAAAGGTTAGTCCCTGGTGATGATTTAGCTGACCTGTTAGCTAACCCTTGGTGAGGTAAAGGTTAGTCCCCGGTGACTGAGTTAACTGACCTGTTAGCTAACCCTTGGTGAGGTAAAGGTTAGTCCCCGGTGACTGAGTTAGCTGACCTGTTAGCTAACCCTTGGTGAGGTAAAGGTTTGTCCCCGGTCATGAGTTACCTGAAAACAGGGTGGGGGAAGTTGCTTTTCCAGCGTTGACACACTTTGCCTGACTGTGTGATGTTGATGTCTCCGTTGTAGTTGAACCCGTTACCTGAGACACAGTGACCTGCAGACACCTAGCCCGTTAGCATTAGCGTTGTGAGGACAGCTGACGGTGATTCCTCGTTAGCGTTTACCTTTGACACATTCTCTGATCAGGTTGATGTTCTCATGTGTTCTCTTGGTCTGGGTTCCCTTACATTCTGTAGAAACAGGAACATGTTTGTGTGCTGAACTCTTCTGGACTTTGTTCATGTTTGCGTTGCAGCACAGCTGAATCAACTGTCTACTCAAATAGAGTGACCTGAAGCCAGTGAATAAAACCAACTGTGACCTGTTCAAGTGGAAAGTGGATTGGTTTCTTATTTTAAAGACTTGTTCTTAAAATGCAGCCAGGAGTAATAATCTGAAGATTTCCTCATTTTAATACTGAGTAGGTGACACATTAGTCACTACTGAGAACAACCAGAGGGAACGAACCAAAACAGATTTCTTCTGATCTATTCATGACAAGAAAGAAAAGATGTACCTGCATGTTCCTGGAGGACATCAGGACTCAGCAGTACTTACCCACATACGTCGACCAGAAGTTCTCCTGAAGAAGAACAGGTTGATTTTCAGTTAATCTGACCTGAGATTAATCTGAATCTGACCTGAGATTAATCTAAAAATGACCTGAGATTAATCTGAATCTGACCTGAGATTAATGTAAAAATGACCTGAGATTAATCTGAATCTGACCTGAGATTAATCTGAATCTGACCTGAGATTAATCTGAATCTGACCTGAGATTAATCTGAATCTGACTTGAGATTAATCTGAATCTGACCTGAGATTAATCTGAATCTGACCCGAGATTAATCTAAAAATGACCTGAGATTAATCTGATTCTGACCTGAGATTAATCTGAATCTGACCTGAGATTAATCTGAATCTGACCCGAGATTAATCTGAATCTGACCCGAGATTAATCTGTATCTGACCTGAGATTAATCTGTATCTGACCCGAGATTAATCTGACCTGAGATTAATCTGACCTGAGATTAATCTGAATCTGACCTGAGATTATTCTGACCTGAGATTAATCTGACCTGAGATTAATCTGAATCTGACCTGAGATTAATCTGACCTGAGATTAATATGACCTGAGATTAATATGACCTGAGATTAATCTGAATCTGACCCGAGATTAATCTGAATCTGACCCGAGATTAAACTGTATCTGACCCGAGATTAATCTGAATCTGACCCGAGATTAATCTGAATCTGACCCGAGATTAATCTGAATCTGACCTGAGATTAATCTAAAAATGACCTGAGATTAATCTGAATCTGACCTGAGATTAATCTGAAAATGACCTGAGATTAATCTGAAAATGACCTGAGATTAATCTAATTCTGACCTGAGATTAATATGAATCTGACCTGAGATTAATCTGAATCTGACCTGAGATTAATCTGAATCTGACCTGAGATTAATCTGAATCTGACCTGAGATTAATCTGTATCTGACCAGAGATTAATCTGAATCTGACCCGAGATTAATCTGAATCTGACCTGAGATTAATCTGAATCTGACCCGAGATTAATCTGAATCTGACCCGAGATTAATCTGAATCTGACCCGAGATTAATCTGAATCTGACCCGAGATTAATCTGAATCTGACCCGAGATTAATTTAAAAATGACCTGAGATTAATCTGAATCTGACCTGAGATTAATCTGAAAATGACCTGAGATTAATCTGAATCTGACCTGAGATTAATCTGAATCTGACCCGAGATTAATCTGAATCTGACCCGAGATTAATCTGAATCTGACCCGAGATTAATCTGAATCTGACCCGAGATTAATCTAATTCTGACCCGAGATTGATCTGATTCTGACCTGAAATTAATCTGTATCTGACCTGAGATTAATCTGTATCTGACCTGAGATTAATCTGTATCTGAGATTAATCTGAATCTGACCTGAGATTAATCTGAATCTGACCCGAGATTAATCTGAATCTGACCCGAGATTAATCTGAATCTGACCAGAGATTAATCTGAATCTGACCCGAGATTAATCTGAATCTGACCCGAGATTAATCTGAATCTGACCCGAGATTAATCTGATTCAGACCTGAGATTAATCTGTATCTGACCTGAGATTAATCTGATTCTGACCTGAGATTAATCTGTATCTTACCTGAGATTAATCTGAATCTGACCTGAGATTAATCTGACCTGAGATTAATCTGAATCTGACCTGAGATTAATCTGAATCTGACCCGAGATTAATCTGAATCTGACCCGAGATTAATCTGAATCTGACCCGAGATTAATCTGAATCTGACCCGAGATTAATCTGAGTCTGACCCGAGATTAATCTGAGTCTGACCCGAGATTAATCTGAATCTGACCCGAGATTAATCTGAATCTGACCCGAGATTAATCTGAATCTGACCCGAGATTAATCTGAATCTGACCCGAGATTAATCTGAATCTGACCCGAGATTAATCTGAATCTGACCCGAGAGTAATCTGAATCTGACCCGAGATTAATCTGATTCTGACCTG
>SSNR01000694.1:103061-115565 GCA_006937965.1 Callopanchax toddi | reverse complement strand
AACCACAGGTACTATAAACCACAGGTACTATAAACCACAGGAACTATGAACGACAGGAACTATGAACCACAGGAACTATGAACCACAGGGACTGTGATCCACAGGTACTATGATCCACAGGTAAAATGAACCACAGGTAATATGAACGACAGGAACTATGAACCACAGGTAAAATGAACCACAGGAACTATGAACTACAGGTACTAAGAAGCATAGGTACTATGAACCACAGGTACTATGAAATACAGGTACTAAGAATCATAGGTACTATGAACCACAGGAACTATGAACTACAGGTACTAAGAAGCATAGGTACTATGAACCACAGGTACTATGAAGTACAGGTACTAAGAAGCATAGGTAATATGAACAACAGGTACTATGAAATACAGGTACTAAGAAGCATAGGTACTATGAACCACAGGTACTATGAAATACAGGTACTATGAAGCATAGGTACTATGAACCACAGGTACTATGAACTACAGGTACTAAGAAGCATAGGTACTATGAACCACAGGTACTATGAAATACAGGTACTAAGAATCATAGGTACTATGAACCACAGGAACTATGAACTACAGGTACTAAGAAGCATAGGTACTATGAACAACAGGTACTATGAAATACAGGTACTAAGAAGCATAGGTACTATGAACCACAGGTACTATGAAATACAGGTACTATGAAGCATAGGTACTATGAACCACAGGTACTATGAACTACAGGTACTAAGAAGCATAGGTACTATGATCCACAGGAACTATGAACCACAGGAACTATGAACCACAGGAACTATGAACTACAGGTACTAAGAAGCATAGGTACTATGAACAACAGGTACTATGAAATACAGGTACTAAGAAGCATAGGTACTATGAACCACAGGTACTATGAAATACAGGTACTATGAAGCATAGGTACTATGAACCACAGGTACTATGAACTACAGGTACTAAGAAGCATAGGTACTATGAACCACAGGAACTATGAACTACAGGTACTAAGAAGCATAGGTACTATGAACCACAGGTACTATGAAATACAGGTACTAAGAAGCATAGGTACTATGAACCACAGGTACTATGAACCACAGGTACTATGAACTACAGGTACTAAGAAGCATAGGTACTATGATCCACAGGAACTATGAACCACAGGTAAAATGAACCACAGGTACTATGAACCACAGGTACTATGATCCACAGGAACTATGAACCACAGGAACTATGAACCACAGGAACTATGAACCACAGGTACTATAAGCCACAGGAACTATGATCCACAGGTACTATGAACCACAGGAACTATGAACCATAGGTACTATGAACTACAGGTTCTATGAACCACAGGAACTATGAACCACAGGTACTATGAACCACAGGAACTATGAACCACAGGAACTATGAACCACAGGAACTATGAACCACAGGAACTATGAACCACAGGTACTATGAACTACAGGAACTATGAACCACAGGAACTATGAACCACAGGAACTATGAACCACAGGTACTATGATCCACAGGAACTATGAACCACAGGAACTATGAACCACAGGAACTATTAACCACAGGTACTATGAACCACAGGAACTATGAACCACAGGTACTATGATCCACAGGAACTATGATCCACAGGAACTATGAACTATAGGTACTATGATCCACAGGAACTATGAACCACAGGAACTATGAACCACAGGAACTATGAACCACAGGAACTATGAACCACAGGTACTATGAACCACAGGAACTATGAACCACAGGAACTATGAACCACAGGAACTATGAACCACAGGAACTATGAACCACAGGAACTATGAACCATAGGTACTATGAACCACAGGAACTATGAACCACAGGAACTATGAACCACAGGAACTATGAACCACAGGAACTATGAACCACAGGAACTATGAACCACAGGAACTATGAACCATATGTACTATGAACTACAGGTTCTATGAACCACAGGAACTATGAACCACAGGTACTATGATCCACAGGAACTATGAACCACAGGAACTATGAACCACAGGTACTATGATCCACAGGAACTATGAACCATAGGTACTATGATCCACAGGAACTATGAACCACAGGTACTATGATCCACAGGAACTATGAACCACAGGAACTATGAACCACAGGAACTATGAACCATAGGTACTATGAACTACAGGTTCTATGAACCACAGGAACTATGAACCACAGGTACTATGATCCACAGGAACTATGAACCACAGGAACTATGAACCACAGGTACTATGAACTACAGGTTCTATGAACCACAGGTACGATGGACACAAAGGTTATGTACATGTCTGTAATGACTACCTGTAATAATAATAATGGATTGGTTTTATAGAGCGCCTTTCTAGACACCCACAGCTCTCTGACAGAAGCTCCATCACTCCTCCTCTCTCTGGTGGAGGTTAAACTACGACAGACGTCTGTAGTCACAGCTGACCTGGGGCAGTCTGACAGAAGAGAGGCTGCCATTCTGACCATCGGCCCTTCTGACCACCACCAACATTCACACACAGTCACACAGTCAGGTGGGTGAAGTGTCTCCAAGGACACAATGACAATCTAACCCAGCTGGAGCTGGGGATGGAACTGGTGACCCTCTGGTTACCAGACTGGCCACGCTACCAACTGAGCTAAACGCCGCCGCTGTAGTAGCTAAACGATCAACCTACGGAGGCTTTAGGTAGCTAACGGTCACAGCAGCAGCTCTACAAGGTTCTCAGTAGTTTGTATGGCTCCCCCTGCTGGTGGCATCCTGACAGCATTAAGATTCCTGTTGAGATGATGGATGGTCTCACGGAGTGTCTCCTTCCAGATCCTGACCAGGACATGACTGAGCTCCTGGACAGTCTGAGGTCCACCTGGTGGACATGATGTCCCAGAGATGATCTATTGGATTCAGATCAGGCCAGCATGGAGGACAGTCAATGGTATCCATTCCTTCATCCTACAGACTCTGTCCTCATGAGGTCATCATTATGGACCAGGAGCTGGTGGGACACCAAGGGGTCTCCAGGCCAGCCTGGAGATGTAATACCTCCAGTGTGTCCTGGGTCCACCCAGGGACCTCCTGCCTGAAACACCTCCACATGGAGGCATCCAGGAAGCATCCTGTCACCTCAGCTGGCTCTTCTCCATACGAAGGAGCAGCGGTTCTACTCGGAGTCTCTCCATCCCCACTGGAAACGGTGTGAGCAAGTCGATGTGCTGGACAGTCCACCAGAACCTCTTTGGAGATGATTGATAATCTTTGTCTGTGGCCACAGTAAATTTCTCCCACACTAAAGATTTTACCTTCGCATCCGGAGGACATGAAGTCACCGAAAGGACGTGGGACCCTCCAGCTCTCCTAGAGTAACTTCCTGTCTCCTGGAATGTCCTCCATGCTCCTGAGACTGAGCTGGAGACACAGCAGACCTTCTGGAACGTATTGATGCTCCATGGTGGTGGGAGTGGACCTCCTGTGTGACCTCTGTAGGGTCCAGGTATACCATCTGACCATGATGACCGACCTCTCTGATGCTGATCTGATCAGACCTGATCAGACCAACATCAGGTCTTAACCCTGACCTGATACCAGACTCTTCCTCTCATGTCTTTGAGCTGTGTTTATAATTTAATCACTTTACAGTAAAGCTGCTCTCGTCCTCGTAATCTTAACCACAAACACATAAACAAAAAGGTCAAACAGGTGTGTCTCACTGGTTTACCTGGCTTCATCTCCTCGAACAGCTGATTGGCTCGTCTGTTTCGGACCAACACCTGCGACGCGCGCTGGCTGTTAAGAAAAACTGAGAGAAAAGAAACACAATAAAAGCTGCTTAGATTTTAGGTCAGATTAACGAGTTAAGCTGACTAAACTACCAGGTATAACACCCGGATTAGTTCTCTGTTTAAACTGGACAAAAACAGATTGTTTACCAGATTAACTAACAAGTAAACAATCTGGTTTAGTTCTCTAGTTAAACCAGACTAAACTAGGTTGTTTACCTAGTAGTTAATCTGGTAAACACTCTGTTTTAGTCCAGTTTAACCAGAGAACTAAACCAGGTTGTTTACCTACTAGTTAATCTGGTAAACAATCTGTTTTAGTCCAGTTTAACCAGAGAACTAAACCAGGTTGTTTACCTAGAAGTTAATCTGGTAAACAATCTGGTTTAGTCCAGTTTAACCAGAGAACTAAACCAGGTTGTTTACCTAGTAGTTAATCTGGTAAACAATCTGTTTTAGTCCAGTTTAACCAGAGAACTAAACCAGGTTGTTTACCTACTAGTTAATCTGGTAAACAATCTGTTTTAGTCCAGTTTAACCAGAGAACTAAACCAGGTCATTTTCCCAGTAGTTAATCTGGTAAACACTCTGTTTTAGTCCAGTTTAACCAGAGAACTAAACCAGGTTGTTTACCCTGTAGTTAATATGGTAAACACTCTGTTTTAGTCCAGTTTAACCAGAGAACTAAACCAGGTTGTTTACCCTGTAGTTAATATGGTAAACAATCTGTTTCAGTCCAGTTTAACCAGAGAACTAAACCAGGTTGTTTACCTACTAGTTAATCTGGTAAACAATCTGGTTTAGTCCAGTTTAACCAGAGAACTAAACCGGGTTAATTACCTAGTAGTTAATCTGGTAAACAATCTGGTTTAGTCCAGTTTAACCACAGAACTAAACCGGGTTGTTTACCTAGTAGTTAATCTGATAGGTAAACAACCTGGTTTAGTTCTCTGGTTAAACTGGACTAAACCAGATTGTTTACCAGATTACCTACTGGGTAGATGACCCGTTTCAGTTTAAACCAGACTAAACCAGAATCCTCTAAAGGACTGACGGAACTCAATCACCAAAAACCAGAATCAAGGTTCCGTACCATCGTGAGCCACACAGCCATGGAGCAGCAGCAGCAGCAGAACAGGAGCCCCTTTAGATGGTTCCACCATGATCCAGAACCACAAGCAGAACCAGGACCCGGACTAAAACCTCAAGACCAGAACCAGAACTAAAACCACTACCAGAACTTCAGGACCAAACCTTTGGATCAAAACCAGGACCAGAACCAAAACCTCAGGACCCAAACCTCAGGAGCTGAACAGATACCAAAACCAGGACCACAAGCAGAACCACCAAACCAGCACTAGGATCAAGAACAGGAACAGTAGTGTTCACTTCGACTCCCAGAGTCTGTCTGTCTCAGAACCCTGAAGGGGGGCGGGCATATTGACCAAGGGGTCAAAGTTCAAATCAGTGAGTCAGGCCGATGAGTCCAACGTCAAATCTGGTTCTGTTTACTTAAAACTGAACCAGAGTCAGAACCTGGCTCTACTGGTCCAGAGTCAGAACCTGGCTCTACTGGTCCAGAGTCAGAACCTGGGTCTACTGGTCCAGAGTCAGAACCTGGCTATACTGGTCCAGAGTCAGAACCTGGCTCTACTGGTCCAGAGTCAGAACCTGGGTCTACTGGTCCAGAGTCAGATCTGGCTCTACTGGTCCAGAGTCAGAACCTGGCTCTACTGGTCCAGAGTCAGAACCTGGCTCTACTGGTCCAGAGTCAGAACCTGGGTCTACTGGTCCAGAGTCAGAACCTGGGTCTACTGGTCCAGAGTCAGAACCTGGCTCTACTGGTCCAGAGTCAGAACCTGGCTCTACTGGTCCAGAGTCAGAACCTGGGTCTACTGGTCCAGAGTCAGAACCTGGCTCTACTGGTCCAGAGTCAGAACCTGGGTCTACATTACAGCCATGGAGAGAGCTTTACACTACAGCCATGGACTACAGAGAGCTTTACACTACAGTCATGGACTACAGAGAGCTTTACACTACAGTCATGGACTACAGAGAGCTTTACACTACAGTCATGGACTACAGAGAGCTTTACACTACAGTCATGGACTACAGAGAGCTTTACACTACAGCCATGGACTACAGAGAGCTTTACACTACAGCCATGGACTACAGAGAGCTTTACACTACAGTCATGGACTACAGAGAGCTTTACACTACAGCCATGGACTACAGAGAGCTTTACACTACAGCCATGGACTACAGAGAGCTTTACACTACAGCCATGGACTACAGAGAGCTTTACACTACAGTCATGGACTACAGAGAGCTTTACACTACAGTCATGGACTACAGAGAGCTTTACACTACAGTCATGGACTACAGAGAGGTTTACACTACAGCCATGGACTACAGGGGAACGAGCGAAGAACAAACATTTCTGAGGTAGCTTGTTTGCGGTCGGCGGATTGCATAAAGTGTACCTTGACTTCAACGTCACGTCATGTCTAGTAGTTCAGGAGGTGAACGTGATGGGGAAATGGACTGGATGACATCCAGGTCCAGACGACAGAAGAGGGATTTGAAAGCCAGGCAGAAACAAGGGGGAGGAGGAGGCTGTTGGTCGGAGAGCGTGAGTGAATTCGGGGAATCTGTCGCCTCGAAGAAGTCGAGGATGTTGCTTAGTGACGGATAGAAGTTGGTTAAAAATGCGGAGCATGTGGAAAGGAAGGTAATCGTTGAATTCCGACAGGATAGTGGTATTCACCACCCTATTAAGATCACCAAGGCTCTTAATAAGGAAATAGGCAGGGTAAAGTTTGCTAAATTTCTTAGCAACAAACGGGTTTTGATCCTGGCCACTGGTAAACAACAACGGGACAAGATACTGAACATGTCGCGACTTCAGGGAGAAACGATATAAGTTCATGTTCCTGGAACGATGTCTAAAGTTAGGGGAGTTATCACCGGAGTCTCGTGTGTGTCGGATGACGAACTTAGACATAAAATCCAGCGTGGTAAAGGCTTTGGTGCTCTTAGATTGATGAGTCGGAGGGAGGGCGTTCAGTCGGCGTCTCTATCTGTGCCACCTTTATCAGGGCTGGGTTGTCTTATAGAGTAGTTGGTCTCCCAGGGATGTGGAGTGTGTTGTGGTGGAGGGCTGTGTTGACGCGCTGGAAGGAGTGTGAAGGTGGTCAACTTTTATAACCCTTGTAAACGTTGGATTTGGGGGTGTTTAGGGATATAGCGGGGACGTTTGGTGTGGTGATTTTAATGGTCATAGTAGTTTATGGGGCAGCCAGCACACTGACTTTAATGGTGACGTGATAGAAGAACTGCTCGATGAGAGGTCTCTGGTAATAGTGATGAGGGGACTAGGATGGATTTCAGGAGAAACAAGGCGTCATGTCTGGATTTAACACTAGTGTCTGATGGATTGGTGCTTTCCTCAGATTGGAAGGTGCTGGGGGAGTCTACGGTGGGGAGTCACCCTATCTTGACTTGGATGTGTTTAGGCAAGAGGGGAGTTTGTTTACTAGGCGGTGCTTTGGTGAGGCTGACTGGGAGAAATTTGACAGGAGGTGTGTACAAACGGCTCATTTGGTTGAGCTCTTAGGGCCTGTGGACGAGTGTGCATCAGTCATTGCTGACCATATTCTGGATGGTGAGCATCCCGTGTCGAACGACACAAGGAAAGGTCAAAGTGGTGCCGTGGTGGACTACGGACTGCGATGTGGTAATTAAGGAGAGGAATAGAGCGCTCAGGGTGCTGAGGAGGGGTCTGTCAATGGACAATTTATTAGAGTATCAGAAGAAGAGGGCGGTGGCATGTCGGGTGGTCAAATGTGCAAAGAAGGCCTTTTGTTCTAATATAGGTAGACAGGTTGGACTGGGTGATGGACTTTCTGACTGAGAGAAGGATTGCAGTTAAAGTCGGGACTGACATATCCACGCATTACCACGTTAAACATGGTATTCCGCAGGGAGCTCACTTAGCCCTGTACTGTTTAATGTCATGATTAATGACATCTTCTCTAACCTGGGGGCAGGTGTCTCTTCTGCTCTGTATGCAGACGACGGCGCCATCTGGGTGAGGGCAGGAGTTTAAGGTATGTGGTGGATCGTGTGCAGACAGCGATAGGTGTGGTGGAGAACTGGTCGTATAACTGGTGATGCTAACAACCCAACAAAAGACGTCCTACAGGAGTGCTGGGAGTATGCTGTGTTGCAAGGGAAGGGGTTTGGGTGGAAGGTGTGTAGGGAGAGGAACACGTATGGGATGGAGGCATTGGACTTCACGAAATTTAGTCCGATCAGTAATGTGCCACCTTGGTTATACCCAGGAGTTAAGGTGGACCTGAGCGTCCGAGAAAAGAAAAAACACTGGCATCCAGAAAGTATTCGGATTGAAACTGACTGTTATTTACGTGGTAGTTCGTACTATGGATATCTGAGGATTTTCACAGATGGTTCCCGGAATATACAGGGAGATGTGGGCATAGGGGTCTATGTCCCGGATTTTAAAATATCGATATCCAAGAGACTGTGGGATCACCGGTCAATTTACACTGCAGAACTGGTAGCGATCACTGTGGGACTGCAACGGGCGATGGAGGTCAGGCCAGACAGGCTACGGATTCCGCGTCGCTGTTAGAAAGTTTACAGTCAAATAGATCCAGCAGAGAAGACCTTCTGATGGACTTGCTGGGACTACTGTACGTAGGGGGGTTAGATGTGCGGTTCTGCCTGGACTGGACAGTAAATCCAGGGGTTCTCATTCTTTCCACGGTGTTATTGTGCGTCAGCGTGACACCACACCCATCTTCTGTTCTTCAAGTGTCACAACAACCCCTGGTGGTCTAGTGGTTCAGACCCAGTGCTGTCACACTGCTGATCTGGGTTTGAATCCCGGTCTGTAAACCAGTAATTAATTATTTAGACTTTATTTCTCAGCGTTTCAGATGACATCTTGATATTTTTCTTCTGCATGGCTCTCAGGCTGTCAGACCTTTCTTCCTCCCTCAGATCATTTTCTAGTTAATGGATTAAATTAAGTCATAATTACATCCATCCATCCATTTTCTGTAGCCGCTTAGTCCTCCACAGAGGGTTGCGGGGGGAGCTGGTGCCTATCTCCAGCGGTCAAGGGGCGAGAGGCGGGGGACACCCTGGACAGGTCGCCAGCCCATCGCAGGGCCACACAGAGACGAACGAGACAAACAACCACGCACCCACTCACACCTAAGGACAATGTACCAGCCCAATTAGCCTGACAGTCATGTCTTTGGTCTGTGGGAGGAAACCGGAGTACCCGGAGGAAACCCACGCACGCATGGGGAGAACATGCAAACTCCACGCAGAGAGGCCGCAGAGCCGGGATGCGAACCCACGACCTCCTTGCTGCGAGGCAACAGTGCTAACCAACTGCGCCACCATGCAGCCGTCATAATTACATGATGGATCTTTTTTTAGAAGTCACTAAATCAGACACATCAACAGCTGGTCATATAATAATAATAATAATAATTATCCAGTCATTAAAGCTCCTCTGTTTTATCAGTCCAGTTCTGTTTAACTCAGGTTCTCAGGTTGATCTAATCTGTGAACCGTTTCCTTGCAGAGGAAAATCTATAATAGTATTTTTAGAAAGGTCAACTAAAATGTAATGTTCAGTATTCTTATGAACTCGTTTATTTTATTTTGAAGTTCTGGAGACCTCTGAAGACCTGTTTGAACAGAATATAGCTACTGATATAACATATCAGGTTATGATTACATGGTTTAATTATAATAGGTGGTGAGTCTAAAGGGGGCCGGTCTGAGGCCTGAAACTCCAGGTCTGGACATGAGTCCCACTCCGGCCCTGGTCACACTGGGTTAAACAGCACTCTGTAGGATGGGGAAAAGTGTGGATGCAAACTGTGGTTATTGTGGGTGTGAGGAAACGTAATGAATATGTGACTGAAAGGAGGGGTTTACCGGTTGAGGGAAGGGAATGGTCTTTGGTGGGTGTTTTGGGCTCAGAAGGGGAGGAAGAGGGACTAGTTAGGACTAGGAGGGACACGACTGTGGTGTTGATATCATAGATATCATATATAAAGGCTAGATGAATCATCCGGGGTTCGACCGCGTAGCTACACGGCGGCCATCTTGGGGCAGCGACCTGACGTTCTGCTCTCTATGGCAGCAGATGGAAGGTGAGCATCAACTTAACTAAAAACACTCTGAACTTGATGAAAAATGAACGGATTTACAAACGGGTTACTTTCTTACAAACCTTATTATGTCTAGACTTGAGATTTGATACTTTTACAATTTATGAATTTCCTGACCATTATTGCTATATTTTGATATATATTCACAGCCACGTCTCTGACGTTTATAAAAATGCAAACCGTTTGAAAATCGGTTAAAAATTGATCAAGTTAGAGGTATTTATTAGTACATGCTCCATTGACACCAGTGTTATGAAAGGGGGCAGCTGTCTGTGGCAAGATGGCCGCCGGCGTAGCTACGTCAGGGTCCATTGAAGAAGTATAAATTAGTGTTCATGTTCGTCTGTCCTGCAGGGGGCAGCAACGCCCCGCTGCTGCGTCATTGTACCGACATTAAAGAGGAGAAGAAGAGGGCTAAGATGTTAGCGGGCCCTTCTTGTTTCTGCTGTGCGCTTCAACAACAGCCGAGCCGCACCAACAAGAGCAGATTCAACGTGAAATGATGTTTTATGATTAATTAACTCGATGACCGGTCGGTGTCGTCATTAGCCAGACCGCTGACGGGGAGTCCGCCTCGTTAGTTAGCCCTAACCGCTAACAACAACAATAGCAAACGACCCGCACATTTCTACCGCAAACAGCGGCTTTTCATCAGAGTCCAAATGGAAACAACTGCGCCGAAAAGACGTGACAACAAGAAGTCTCTGCGTGTGAAAGTCATCAGCCTCGGAAACGCCGAGGTGGGAAAGGTACGAGGCGTTCTGCTCGTTTTAGTCAGAATTCTAATGAGGTCTGGTTCAGTTGAGCTGCGACGCTTCCTGCTGCTGTAAACATCCATTAACGCGGTTGTTTTACGTGTAATGAATGATGTAACAGTGACAGAGTGACGTCATCATAACTCGTGACTCTTTATTTCTCTGTGTGTTCTGAGAACTTCAGCGTGTTTGTGTAAATCTGGTCTCTCCTTCTGTCTGACGCCAAACTCCGCTTTTAAAATAAGAGTTTTTGATTTCTGACCATAATTCAGTCAAAAGAGATGAGTCGTTTAGTAATGTCTGAAAGGCTGACAGTGACTGGACAGTTCGGCCTGATCGGTTATGATCATTACCTTTTTAAAAACCTGAATATAACCCTTACAGTCTCAAATGAAGGGAATTTCATATAAATATATTTTAAAGGGTTAAAGAGATTCCAGCTAAGCTTGTTTTGTTCTTAGAGCTGCATCATCAAACGTTACTGTGAGAAGAGGTTCGTCCCAAAGTATCTGGCGACGATCGGCATCGACTACGGAGTCACGAAGTGAGTTCTGACTGGTTTTAATGGTCTTTATTCACCTGATCGCTCCCATCACTAACCTGCTCCTGTACCCTGTTTTATGTCAGAGTCCAGGTCAGAGACCGGGAAATCAAAGTCAATATCTTTGACATGGCTGGACATCCATTTTTCTACGAGGTGAGGTCTTCCTTTCCAGCATGCATCAGGTCCTAAAGGTTTCATGGTGGCCTCCTGCCAGCATGCTGACCTTGTGTTTCAGGTGCGTAATGAGTTCTACAAGGACAGCCAGGGGGTTCTGCTGGTGTACGACGTGGGCCTGAGGGAGAGCTTCGACGCTCTGGACAGCTGGCTGGCTGAGATGAAACAGGAAATGGGCTCTCAGGCTAACATGGACAGCATCGTCTTCATCGTCTGCGCCAACAAGGTCTGACTGAGCGCCGCCGCCCAGAAACGCTGTCCAGTTTCACTCTGGGATTAAATAAATCAGGTTTCTGGTCTGAGCAGGTGGACCTGACCAAGAGGAGGGTCGTCGACGAGGGAGAGGGACGGCTGTGGGCGGAGTCTAGAGGGTTCCATTACTTTGAGACGTCGGCACAAAGTGGAGAGGGCATCAACGAGATGTTCCAGGTACACACACACACACACACACACACACTCTCAGGTGACGTCTCACCTGAGTCTCTGAGCGTCGTTTTGTCCTTCAGGCCTTCTTCTCCTCCATCACCGACATGTGTGAGAACGGCGGGAAGCGGCCGGTGTCAGAGGTCAGCGTGGGCTTCACCAAGGAGCAGGCCGACACCATTCGGCGCATTCGTAACAGCAAAGACTCATGGGACATGCTGGGGGTGAAGCCTGGCGCCACGCGGTGAGTAAACGACCCATGCAGAGGTCAGAGTTCCAGTTTCTTAATAAAGAACTTGAAAACATTTGAATGTGGTGAGAAGTTCCAGACTCCATCAGGAGGATCAGCATTACTCCAACGAAACCAGAATCACTGATTTACCCTGGATTTATCCACTGTAACCAGTTTAAACTGGATTTAACCTGTTTGAATCTGGTTTTAACCTGTTTGAATCTGGTTGTAACCACTGTAACCAGTATAAACTGGATTTAACCTGTTTGAATCTGGTTTTAACCTGTTTGAATCTGGTTGTAACCACTGTAACCAGTATAAACTGGATTTAACCTGTTTGAATCTGGTTTTAACCTGT